>PYWC01000055.1:492452-516975 GCA_003182015.1 Tuber magnatum
CTGACCAGCCAATTCTGTTCATTCTCGGAGCCCGGGCTATCGGGTCTCCATAGGTCAAGTACTTACTTTCCTGCCGGTTCCTATCAGTTCGCCTCCTGGCTACCTGTATGGGTATAGGTTCCGTTTGCCATAGCTCATGTATGCTGGGTCGTTACAACCGGAGACTTCGGGACTGACAAGACCATTGCCAGGGTTAGGTCTAACTTGTATTGGCCTAAGATAGATGAGCACATCACCGGCTTCGTGCGGACATGTGATGCGTGCCAAAGAAATAAGTCCATCAGGCATAAGATGTTCGGTCTGCTGGATCTATTGATGTTCCTATGCGACTGTAGACAGTGATTTCAATGGACTTCATTGTAGCACTGCCTGAGTCTGAAGGGTATACTAAGATCTGGGTCATAGTAGACAGATTCTCGAAAATGGCACATTTCATACCCCTGACCACTGAGGTACCGATCAAGGACCTTGCCTTGGTACTCCTGAAGGACGTTTGGTGCCTTCATGGGCTCCTGGAGTCAATCATCTCTGACCGAGATAGCTGATTCACACCCAAGTTCTGGATGAGTCTGATGCACTTGTCGCAAGTAAAACTAAACATTTCCACTGCATTCCACCCTCAGAATGATGGGCAAACTGAAAGGGTTAATCAGACACTGGAACAGTACTTGTGTAGTCACTGTTCCTACCAACAGGATGATTGGGTGTCGCTACTACCCCTTGCGCAGTATGCGTACAACATCTCCACCTCAGAATCCACCAGGTTGTCACCATTTCAGATCAATTATGGATTTAACCCATGAACAAACTGGGCAGGTGTCGTGTCTGGTAATCAAGGAATAGACCCTAGCAGTGAGCTTTTGGTTAAGGAAGGGGAAGGAACCTGGGATGAGATTTGAGAAACGATTTAACGGGCAGAGGAAAGGCAATGGAAATGGCACGACCAGAGAAGGTTACCACCACTGGACTGTAGTGCCTTGGATGATGTGACCGCTGGGCGGGCGAAGAAAGCGGACTGCGTGATGTTAAACCGAAAGAACATCCCCACAAAGCAACCGATGGAGAAGCTGGACCACAGTGCCTTTGGCCCTTTCGTGGTCAAATGTCGTGTGGGTAACCGAGCCTACGAACTCCACCTGCCTACCGGATGGAGCATACACCCGGTTTTCAATATCACATTGCTTGGACCCTATCGTGAGGATCCGGCAGCAGGTAGGGTCGCAGAAGTCCCTACCCCGGAACTTGTGGACAATGAGCCCAGTTACGTTATCGCAGCTGTTGGGGACAGTTGATCGTACGGAGGAGAGAAGGCGAAGTTTCCATCATGCTTCGCACAGTACCTGGTTTCCTGGGAAGGCTACAGGGCTGAGAGGAATTCATGGGAGCCCTATGAGATGCTAGAAGGGACAGGCTTGCAGGCAATTCTGGATTTCCATGAAAGATATCCGTTTAAGCCCCGGGACCATAGCGTCTTGGGGGAATCGAGCCTGGGAAATAAGTGACGACGCTAACTGTCCGGGCCGGAACGTAGAGAAGAAGGGAGTGATGTAACGACCCAGCACACATGAGCTATGGCAGACGGAACCTATACCCATACAGGTAGCCAGGAGGTGAACTGGTACGAACCGGCAGGCAAGTAAGTATTTCACCTAGGGAGACCCGATGGCCCGGGCTCAGAAAATGAACAGAATTGGCTGGTCAGGGACTTAGGTACCTGGATACACCAGGGAGCAGTATCAACGTACTTAGGGACCTCTGAAGGGGCGGTTACTCAGCTAGGCAGGGTAACTGGAGAAAGGTCAGAAGAGTCTATTTCCGGCAACGGAATAGACAGGGTAACAGGAAAAGGTCATCTTGCCCACCGGACCAGGTTACCATACCCTCAGGGCCACATTACCCTGCCATGGGGCTTGGGTTACCCTCCCCAAAGTCCTGAGTTCCTCTGTCTTTCAATACGAAGTCCCTCCGGGAGTTCGGCAAAAATGACTAGAATGTTTGTCACGGGAAGCCATGCATAATACTGGAATGTGGGGTTCCGGGGGATACTATTGGGCAAGCTAGGCAGTTCCGAAGAAGCTGTAAATTGGAGACATTATTCCTATCATACCCCTCAGGCCCCGCCTCAAGCCCCGGACCTCATGGGCGCACAGTTGCGTAGTTGTGTGCAGTCTAGCAACGTGGCGGGTCTGGTAACCTGCTTGCAACACGACATACGTTGCTGCCGTCCGGTCGACCCTAAGCTGTTCGCAAGATATATAAGGGGGGCATAGGGCGGGAGTTGGAGTACCTCCTCCAAGTTGTTGCGAGTAAAGCGGACCAAAACTGGCAGAGTTAACGGGAGTTAACCGTAGGGGTCCCGAAGGTAGTCGCGGGTGGTGAGGGGGTGGCCGGGAGAGTTTTGCACCTACCAAGTCTGCCACTGTCCCCAATGTCATAGGCTCTGAAAGGGACGTGCAGAGAGACTACAAGCATGATTCCTACCACAGGTGAGGTGGGTCCCAGGTAGTGGTCATGGGTAGCGCCCATTGGAACCCTTCCGGATCACCGTTTCCTGCGGAAGACACCAGAAACCCGAGAACTGGAAATAGTTGATAGATAAAATGCTCACGATAGCTTCCGGGGCCAAGTAGAGATTAATGCAAATGGGAAACGTGTCATAGATAGTGTAGTTCATGCGGCGCCTTGACTGCTAGCCACTTGCATGATGCCGATCCGCAGAACCTTTCGCTCCAGCGGGCAAAGTGGAAATGCACCACAGAAACGATAACCACATAAGGTGAACGCCGACTAGGGTATGTCGACACATGCATGCCCGAAGGGTGTGCCAGGAGACATGTTGGACCACCCTTAGCGGAGAAGGTTGTGCTCGAATGGTTGGAGTAAACTGATGGGGGAGTTTCTGGCATGAGATAAAACTACCTGGAAGTCTATGCGAGAACTCTTCTACTCCAACAATCAATCCTCTCGAGACCTTAATTCAGTGAAGCATCAGGCTTAACGATATTAAGTTTTACTGTTTACTTTACTCTTACATTGGTGTGAACTTTTAGCCATATGTTTGCAGTTGTTTGGTGTCGTCACAACCTTGGGATCCATCTTCCTTAGGGTGCCCCTGTTACAGTCAGGTGATATTGTATTGACCTAGGAGGTTTCTATGGCAACACCCAACAACCGTTGAGTTGCCCAAGACCATTGAGCTGTCCGGCGCTCTCTTGTCAGTGCTCACAGTTCTGAGCCAGCATGCAGACATAGGTTGTGGGGCAGCCACAACCTTGGCAATAGTATTAGTTGATATTCACTCTAAAATATACTCCACTTGGATGAAACTTGAATTCCATTTCAGTATTTCGATAGTCGTACTTATGACTTTAGAGGAAGCAAGACAGGATCAGGAAAGACTGATTGAAGCGGCTGCGATAAGAGACAGGATATACTAATTCTCTACATCTTTGCTGATTGTATTGCACATATCATGCATGAGATTATCTTTCATAGAAAGAGTGGTGACCAAGGAGTTATAAGGCAAAGAGAGCAACACCTCTGACATCCTAGAGTCCGTGTTGAGTTTAATGGAACTGTCTACAATAATGAAGAGCTCTTTTTATACTTTATTGATGAAGTATTAATTCCTGCTTGTTAGGTGGTAGCCGACTCTAAGGACAAGCGAGTTCGTATTAAGGCCCAATATGTGATGAAGTGATTGCTAGGAAGTCTCACTAGTATTGTCAAGATAGAAGTAAAATGTAGAAGTGTGTCATATAATCAACATATTGATAAGATCTCTTCTCCGTCGCTGATGATATCTGTAAAGTGTGGGAGATGCCTCGATGTTTATATTCCATGTCTGGGTGTTAGTGGCCTATCTATCCCTCCCACGTTTCCTTGTGCAAACTTTGCAGACTCTGAAAAACTTTACCCTGCTTGACTCTGATTTCTTCGAAGAGCGGGGAGGGTGTCCCATCACTCTCCTCGCAGTGTCCGCTCTAATCGCAGTTACTCGAACCCTCTCACTGTGGCAAGCAGCTACTGGTTCTATCTCTTCATACGAAGTGACCAGCTCCGATGATAGACTTATCAATGCAGGTAGATTCCTTATCTATTTGTATCAACCCACAGGAGGCATGCTTCTGTCCTATCATGCCAGTGGTATTTAGACCTCATTGCATTCATGGTTAACCTTCTACTTGGTAAGCTATCATTAGACTCTACCTTGTCATGCCTCTGCATGTGCAGGAATGATTGCCTCTTAGACGTTGTCCTCTGGTCAGGATTTTCCTCCACAATCCTCTACCAATGAACATGAAATTCAGTCTTACTACCTACATGGCAGCTCGGGACTCCTATCGGAGTCGCCAATCTCCCCCCATTTACCATCCATCCTTTACTACACCTGCAGGATTTTTGCATGCAATTATCTTCACAATCAATCACCTGATTTAGTTCCTTCGACCTTTTCAGGATAGCTGAGAATCCTCTCTTGAAGACCCAGTGAAAACCCCTCAGTCAGCGACCCTCGGTGGTAGTGTAAATGATGGTTTTGTGCTGACCTCCTATTGGTAGAACTTAACTCATTCTCCAATTACTCCGACGAACCCTGTGATCGAATATTTGACCCTTTGCTAATGATCACATGACATACCCACTACGCTATGCCCATTTGCCTTATGTGTAACACTGCTCTTCAGGATGCATCCAGCACTATGTCTAATAATACATGTAAAAGTCTCCTCTTAACGGACATTGCTAGCTTTCACACTACTCTCGAAGTCCTTGAATAGCTTCATTCAGCCTCAATTACTACCTCTCTTATCCCTTCTAACTGCACTAGACTCTTGCAACCCTTAGACATGGCTGTCAATAAACCTTTCAAGTAATATCTATGAGAATTTACAGATACCTATACTCTTCAAAAGCAATCTACTATAAAAACTCAAATAATCAGTCAGTGTGCTAGGAAGTCCATTTAAAGGTGAGTCATGCCCAGGCAGGAAGATGCCGATCACCAATATCAGTTTTTAAGATTTTTCATGCTAATCAAAAATAATATTTACATTATCCTCCAGATCTTCTTCATCGTCATTTACACAAATATCTCCTGAACTTTCACCAACCTATCCAAACACCTCATCACTATCAACCAAGATACCCCTCTCCTCTTGTCAGCTATCTACTAACCTGTGAACTAGGAGGTCAGTCTCTATCCCTTTGATAGAGGGTTCTGTATCGGCACTCCTACCGATATGGAGTGCCAGTCCAACCACCCAAAATGCCCATTGAATGACCTCTATTTTCTTTCGAGAAAATCTGGTCCACCCCTTGCCGATTGCCCAACTGGCTGCTATTCGCTGGCACCCCACCATACTTCTAGTGGGTTTTCCCCCTCCAAGTAAGATTTCTTCTTCCTACTTCTCTATTTGATCTAATCTTATATTGAACTCTTCCTAATGTTAATTAATGTCATAGGTTTCAAGTTAAGAGAAGTCTTTCCCTGAAGGTTAGTTCACATACCTTCAAGATATCTTTGAAGAGATGGTTGATTGATATATCTAGAGGTTGTACTAATCTGGTCCAACCTTCAGGTATCACGCTTACAGTGATATTGTGGGCATGTAAAGTGTCCAATACCTCTTCGGTTTTGTGTGCAGTGAAGAGGTCCATTGCAAGCAACGTAGGCTAATTTTGTAGTACAGGTACGACTTGCTTATCATGCTACTTGACTATATTTGTTGAGTTGGCATATGCAGTTGGGTTGAATTTGACTACAACTCGACTGTCCTACCTTTTACGCTCCTCCACAATTGTGCTTCCCACTCCCTTACCATGGAAGAATACTAATGGCTGAACTCAAGGAACCTCATCAGCAAAAACTATGAGTTGTATTGTTCCCTCTCTTTTACCTCAACCAGATGTGCTGCTTGACTGAATCCAAGTAGTTTTTCCACTAATTGTATCACAGGTTTGCTCTTTGAGATACTCGAAGAGCAAAGGAGTTTGATCTACATTGCAGATATTCTGCAATCTGTATCTCCCCACTACAGCAGGTATGTCTTGCAACCCAAATTCATCCTCACCTCGAAGCATTGAATTGCGTCGATTAAACTGCATCCCTCCTATATCCGGTTTGAATAATCTGTGGTAACCTACTTGTTTTATTAGTTATGAGCCGTAAGCTAATTCGATGTGCACACAGAAAACTTCTAAACCAGCTATTGCTGAACTTAAAAAGGTATTCCTCTCCTTTCTATCTTTATAAACCTTTTCAAAGATTTATTCACTATTCTGCCTAAACCATCCTCTTTGGACTGGCCTTCCTAATGCCCTCTGTTGATGAAATTCTTCACACAACTCTTTTTCTATCTCATCCTGCTTTCTACTCTACCCTCCACCCCCTATTCATCGGTCTCCCCATTTTGCCTCCATATACTTCTCCTCCCCCTCACCATTCTTCCAGTGGGTCAGTTTATTGACTAGGATTTTGAAGTGCTCGGCAACTTCAGCTGGTGTAAGTTCTCGAGTCTGGATTAGATCACAAGGTATTCACTTTCCATACTACCAAGATAGAAGACGAAGCTTGTAACTAATTGTACAAGACTGATAGGGATTTGCTGCAGTGGCCTTGGGTGTAACATGTTTGGGCCAGGCCCTAGTCACGTAACGGTACGATAGGAGCAGATGGCTTCTTGATCAATAAGAAGCGAGTACTGTGGGCTAAAGGAGTCATCGAACAGGGTGTAATTGAAAATCAAAGAAGTAACCATTCAACCAAGTATATTAAGAATACTGTCTGTCGAAGTCTGCTGTTTCCACCGTGGAAATCAGCGGTCTTTAAATACAGTATATCGCTAATCTCCAGTATGGGCGGTATTCTAAAACAAGGTGTGTATCAACCGATAGCACACGAAACAATACAAGAGTCAGACGATACTGTGAAACTAAACATAAACTATTGTGTGTATCAACCGATAGCACACGCAACAATACAAGTATCAAACGATACTGTGAAACCAAACATAAAATATTGTGCATACCAACTGATAGCACATGAAACAATACAAGTATCAAACGACACTGTGAGACCAAACATAAAACAACCTAGTACCCATACTGGTTACACTCCCAAAATAAAATGACAATTTCATCAAATAAAATAATCTAATAAAATCCTAATAGTCGGTGAACTCGAAATTCTCCTAAATGTCCACATTGGACCTATCCTCATCGTCATCACTATCCTGCACCAGTCTCAGGTTGTCCGGCAGCCTCCATTCCACTCCCTCCAACCATCTTTCCAAACACTCCTAACATGGCGCTCCGCATACAAAGCAACCTGACTTCTAGTAGTGTGGTAGGTCCACGAAGTTCTGTACCATCCAGTCCTCCCATTCCTCTGTTTCGACATCGATTCGCCCCCAATCCTCGCAGTGATCAATAAAGAATGTTTTCCAGCATGCGCTTAGTGGGATGATTTCTCAGTATCACAGATATCCCAAAATGAGGTCTGGTCCGTTTATGCTGACTTCTTTGTAGTTCGACATTTTGTTTCTTTCTTAAGAGGGGTTAAGGTTTGTAGGGTAATGCGTCTTGTAAAGGTTTTGTTTGGAGGAATCTGGGGATTGGTGGTTTTCGTTTGGAGGAACATGGGGAATGGTGGGTGGTATTTATGTCTCGGTGTTGGCCTCACTTAGGTGTTGGCCTCGCTTAGGTGTTAGGGGAAGGTGGGTAGTACTTAATTGCAGCTTCTCCCATCTCTACGCATATCTCACATCTTCCCGTGCTCAGGTAACAACCAGTTCCAAAGCCGAATATGTCAGACATTGTTTCTCCCCGCATCTGTCCCGTCGACTCCATTGTTATTTCTAGGCATTTGTTGTAAATGTGTATGAATAATCGGTGTGTAAGGTATCGTCTAGGGATAATTTCAAGGTTCACCAACAGTCCCATTAGCTGATGGCGGAGTCTCTAAGGCACTTGCTCATAGTTTGACATTGTAAGGCTGTTGGATGGTCTGTTTTTTCTTTCACTATTGCCAGTACTCGGTTTCAGACAGTCATTCTAGATACACAGCTACGCCTTCCATGACCTTATTTTCATCTTCACGGCTTTCAAAGTCGCTTTCAAAGTGGGTGGAGCAAAATCTGTCCTGTATTCCTTGGTCTGTGTCCGGGTGCAGGTGTTGGATTTCTGGCAGGGTTGGGCTCCACGCCACAGTCACATGGTTTATCGCAGGTGGTAGCTCGTCCTCCAGGTTGTTGTCTTCCCACTATTGATTAACCAGTTCCATCGCATTTTCCAATCCCTCAAGGGGCTGCCGGCTATTGTCTGTTTCTGGGTACCCCACCCATTTCACGAGGAATTGGTCACGGTCATACCGTCTTCTATGGTCTCGTATCACTTCTACTTCCCATTCTGGCTTCTCGTTAACCATGATCGGGGAAGGTTTTGCGTGGCTCCTTCCAGGGAAGGAGATATCATCATTAGGGAGGCATCTTTTCATGGTGGATCCGTGGAATATCACTTCTCGGTTTATGTACATTCTGCCATCCATCTCCACCATGTGATTTTGTCTATGCTTATCGTATCCAATTATCTTGAATGGTCCACGCTAGGGCGGTTGCAATTTCTTGCTGCGTCCCAACTCCGTTGCGAATAAACTTCCGTATACCAGTAACAGATGACCTTTTCCTTTCGGTGTATGATGTCTGCCTCGTTTTGCTGCCGTTCTCGTGCTTCTAAATCGTACCAATTTGATAGCATTACATGCCGTGTTCCGGATTGCTTGGTGTCTGTTTAACAATTCCTTCCCAGCTGGTACTACGGAGTTCTTGAAGTTCGCTAGGGGCAGTAGTGGGTAACCTTTTCCAAAAACTGCTTTATACAGTGACATACAGAGGGTTTCTGACCACCCGGCATTCGGGTATGCTGCCATCTCTGGTATGGCATCGAACCAATTGTTTTGACTTGCGTTGACTACATTTCGAAGAGCTGTTTTTAATTCTGGAATCTTCCTTTCGCCTTGTCTCTCTGTTTCATGGTGGCCTGGTGCCGCTTTGATGTGCTCAATTACTAATGATCGACAGTCCTGTCTCCACACATGTGACTCAAATCGCAAGTCTACATCGCTTACCATTGATGTTGGGCAACCATGGGGAGTAAATGTTTTGTTGTGCAGTAGTTCCCAGGTTGTTATTGCTGTTACTTCCTTAGTTGTAGCTATGAGCCATGTTAATCCCGAAAGCCTGTCCATTACAACTAGTAATGTATCGTATCCCCTAGAGTTGTGGAAACGTCCTGCAAAGTCGATGGCTATTGATTCGAAAGTTTCAGAGGGTAAGATGATCGTCTGAGCCTTTCCTTCTGGTAACTTTGTGCGTTCTTTTTTTGCCTGACAGGTGTGACATTGCGCCACGTATGCTCCGAAGTCCTTCCACATTTCAGGCCAGCATAGGTACTCGGTAGCATACCATAAGTATCGTTCCGGGCCGTGATGACCTTTGTTGTAGATTTCGCTAATGACGTACTTCCTTGACGTAGTATTTCCATAAGCGGGTCCTTTTAGAATATACAGGCAGTTTTCCCCATGCTGGGTTTTTGTGTATAACATCCCATTTGCGACCATGTAGGAGGCTAAGTCTCCTTTAGTGTCCATACTTTCATTGACCTTTTTCCATAATAGTTCCTTTCAGTATGCTACGATCATGGGTGCTCGGAATGTCCCAATCATTTCATTGATTGTTTGTAAGGTATCCTCCTCATCTTCTATTTCACTTCCTCTTGTTACTTCAGTTTGGTAGTCCTCCTTGTAGTCGTCCAAAACATCGTGTAGCCCAGGCCGATATTCAGTCACCGTCGGGGGCATCACTGAGACTATTGTCTCATTGCTAAGACTTTCTAGCCGTTCTGCTCGTCTAATCGGTGGCGGGCTGTCTGGTCCAGGCATTCAAAAAGCCGCTATTATCTCATTCGTAAGGTTCCCTATTGGTTCTGGTTCAGGCATTTGGAATGCCGGGGCTTCTGGGTTCAGAATTGCCACGATGGTGTAGGACCTAGGCACTGGTTGGACGAGGGTGGACAGCACTTCCCCCACACTACTGGGTCTACCGCCAGCAGTTTGTTGCCACTCCCAGTCATTGATTCAAGGGGACTCCGGAGGGCTTGGGTCGATTTCTGTACATGGAGAGCTTGGTCCTTTGCTAGACCGGTAAGGTGTCGGGTTCTTCCGCCATCTAGGGTGATTGTTTGTGTATTTGATCTCGGTTTGATGATATGGACAATGGTCCACATAGCAGTGCGAGTAGTGAAGTGTGCTATGCTGGAGCTTCTCGGATGGTGTGCTCTGGAGAGTGCACTTGTCACCCCAATCATTTCCTGCAGTGACTGAGCAGGGGGTCTCAGGAGGCACAGAGGCCTCATCGGGGTACTCAGTATCGGAGTAAGGAGGGGAGGTAGGGGAGAATTCTTGCTCGGGTTCCATGGTGTTGGATTCTTGTTCGTAAACTGTCTTATCCGAGATATCAGCTGCTTCCTTTGTGAAGTTGTGAACATAGAGTGGGTTCAAGTCTGATCCGTCCTCGTATATCTGGGAAAGGGAGTCAGCTAAATAGTTCGTGCTTCCTGGTGTGTAGACTATCCTTGCGTCGTACTTTCCTAAGGCACTGAGCCATCGAACTTGCTTTCCACTTAGATTCTTCACAGTCCATAGATGAGTCAAGGGTTGGTGGTCCGTTACTATCGTGAAGGTGTTTCCTATTAGGACATTGTGGAACCGGTTAAGTGCTTCCACTATCGCTAACGCCTCTTTGTCGGTAGTTCCATAATTCATCTGTGTGTTGGTAAACTTCCTGCTATGTAACAAGGCTTGTCCTACCGTCTCGCATGTGGGTCCCTGTCCCACCCATGCTCCTATTCCTAAATTTGAGGCATCCATAATTAGCCAAATTGGCTCCCCGCTTTGTATGTCTATTGGTCGCATGACTTTGTGATCGATAATGCACTTTTTTACCAGCTCGAATGCGGTCTGATGGGTTGTCATCCATACGAATTCCGTATTTCCCGCCAGATCTGTTAGCTGTGCTATCCAGGTAGCATGGTGTGGGAGGAACTGAGCCACATAGTTCACTATTTCTAAAAAGCGTTGCAATTTCTGTTTGTCACGAGGTGTTTCCCAACCCGCAATGCTTGATATTTTCTGGGAAGAGGCATGAATCCCGGCGTTATCCACTATGTGTCCTAGTACTTCCAGCTTATCTGCGAATAGTATGGACTTTTTCTTGCTTGCATAGAACTTAGCTTTTCTGAGTCGATCACATACCTGCTGTATATGTTTCTTGTGTTCCTCTGATGTATCTGAGAACATGAGAATATCATCAATGTATACCCATATAAAATGATGTAGATATTCGCTTAGGAGTTCTTCCATTATCCGCATGAAGGTTGCGGGTGCATTCATGTCTCCTTGTAGCATTACTTTGCTGACAAATCCTCCAAAGAGGGTTTTAAATAAATTGAACTTAACACTGTCCTTGTCCACTGGTGTTTGGAAGTATGCGTCACTTAGGTCAATCTTACTCCTGAATTTCGCTTGTCCTATTCAGTTAAGGATCTGCCATTGGTTTGAAATCGATAGACTATCCATGATCGTGTTGTCGTTTCGGATTTTCAGGCCTACCAGGGGGCAGATCCTTCCATCTGACTTGGGTTGTACAAACATAGGTCCCACTCCGCGAACTTCTTGTCATACGATAACTCCAGCCTGTAATTTCTCGTTTATCCACTTCATGAGTTTCTCCTTGTACGCTGCTGGGATCGAGTATGTTGGTTGGTTTTCTAGGTTGGTTGGGTCTTTTAGCCGAATGTGGTAGCTAATCTTACGCACAGGGGGTAGCATTTCAGGGACCTTGTCTGGGAATACATCCTTATATTCTTCCAACAATGTTGTTCTGCTGGTGTCTGACACAGCGGCTCAGAATTCCCTACTTGTTGGTTTGCATAGCTCATGCAGTTTGTCCTCGGGAAACTCTACTGCTGTATCCCCACACCTGATGAGAGCATTGTGTCTTTTTAGGAATGGCATTCCTATGAGGGTGTCGTATTTCGTGAGATTTCCTACCAACATCTCCTGATTTGTCCATTTCTTTTTTCCGATTCCTACCATCAACCCACACTTTTTATGGCTTGAGGAGCGGGAGCCTTTCCTGGCCATATTGACTGTTGTCCGTAGGGGTAGTGGTTCCGTAGGGATGCCATCGGTAGAGATAAAGGTGGCGCTAACTATGTCACAGCCAATTGTTCTCGTATCGAATAGTACCTTTGCTGGGTGGCCTTCTATGTGAATCATTCCTTCTAGAGTGTCATGGAGCCTGATTGCTAGCGTTAGTTGTATTCGGAGACTTCCCATTTCCACCAAGTTAATTTCCACTTCCAGGTATTGGGTTGCTTCTATGTGGTTCGTACTTGTTTCTCGCTTAGTTGATTTTCCTTTTCCCTTTTTGGCATAGTAGTCCTTTGCATAGTGCCACTTTTTCCCGTATTCGAAGCATGTGTCTTCATCGCGTCGCTTCGGCTTATTGTCCTTTCTATCTTTCGACACTTTGCACTTCGGTTGTTCCTTTCTTGTGTTATCACACGATAACAATCCTTTGCTGCTCCTCTGCTATGGAACGTGCATCTGGTAAACTCCTGTTTCATACAGGATGGCATCCTTGCGTTCAGCCCACTTAATGATCCTGTCTAACGAGTCTCCATCTTCCTCCATGGGTTCTACCTCCTGCTGTAGTTTGGGATGCATCGCTTCATATAACCTCTGCCACAGTGTGTACTGGGATACCGTCCCAGCAGGTAACCTTCCATGGTACATTCGGAGGTCTGTTGCTACCAGTGTTATCTTTTCTGGCTTTCTTTTCCAGACTTGTCGGATTTCCTTGAACTTCTTGTACAGTTCTTCTGTATTTCGTGAGGACTGGAATCTGTCCCGAAGGTATCCTATCAGGGTTGTTCCTTGTATTTTTTCCTTGCTGTCGTAGTGGTACATTGCTTGATGATATGCTTCTTCTGCCTTTCCCATACAGAAACTTCCGAAGTATGCTCCACTCCCTTCTTTGGTCTCATCCACATAGTGCAAAGCGAGGTATTGGGAGGTGGTCATTACCCATCGGTCAAACGCTTCAGGCTTTAGGTCATCCTTTTCACCTGAGAACGTGGGTGGTAGTGGGAGGTTGACTTTGGGTCCTGTTCGTCCGGCCCCTGGGCCGGACAGCGCAGCTGATTCTCCTTCAGACATATCACGTGCGGATTCTTTGCTGCTGGAGCTATTGTCCGACAAGCTTTCTGAAGAGTCACTCAGGGGTTCGTCTGAAGGTTCTTCTTCGATTGAGTGGTCTGATTCTTCCTCTTCGCTGTTTTCCTTCTTTGGTGTACGTTGAGGTGTGCTATCATTCCTCACTGGTTGTGCTGGCAACTTTCTTTTTCTGGGGCGTGGGGGGAAAAGCCCAGGGAGGCTTGTCGCTGCCTTTACTAACACGTCAGTTGACTCGCTAAAGGTCTGCATGGCCAAATCTCGCGCTAACTGTCTTTCTGCTTTGTCGATTGAGAAGTTGCTCTTTGGCCCTGTTCGTTTCTTAGGTTGCCTTCGTTTCGTAAGTCCTTCCCGTGGGACCAGCTTACCATTTTAAGTCTCGAGTGACTCTATGGTGTCGTGTTGGCGGAGCCGAACTTTCCGTAGTTCTGCCACTCCGCACTACTAGCTTCGCTGTTGGACTTTCGTAGGTTGATCAGACCAGGTCTGGGCAGGTTTCTAACCACTTGCTAAGGTTAAAAAAAATTTAAGGTGTTCGGGCCGGGCCCTAGTGACGTAGTGGTATGATAGGAGGAGATGGCTTCTTGATCAACAAGAAGCGAGCGCTGCTGGCCAAAGGAGTCTTTGAATGGGGTGTAATTGGAAATCAAAGAAGTAACCGCTCAACCAAGTATATTAAGAATACTGTCTGTTGAAGTCTGCTCCTTCCAGCGTGGAAATCAGCGGTCTTTAAATACAGTATATCGCTAATCTCCAGTATGAGCGATATTCCAAAACAAGTTGTATATCAACAGATAGCACACGAAACAATACAAGTATCAGACGATACTGTAAAACTAAACATATGTCATGATCTGACTAGAGGAGCACTAGTCAAGTGACCGAAGCATGGAAAAGGTTTGACATAACTACCGGTTAGGAGTTATAGGGTTTTAGATAGCTTTCGCATGTGACTATAGTCATGGTCACGAGGTTTAGTTAGTCTTACCGGTAAGGCTTATTGCAAGGCTTACTGGCAAGGCAGATTAGTTAGGCTTTTGCGTGTAACCACACTAGTGATCACAAGATTGATTTATGTTTGTGCAAATGACCTGTTTGGGTCATATGATGTTATGATGTTTTCGCACCTGACCTCGCTTAAAGAGGTCGTGGGGTTTCACATGCGGCGCGTTTGCAACTCATAGTAGTCGGACGATTTGGTAGGCAGTGCGGACCGCTCAGGCGACCCTGAATGGCGAGAATTTCATGAGAGTCATAGTTATTGCTTAGCAGGGTTATGGTTGTGGGAAGAGGCCTATATCAAGGCCGGGATCTCACAGATGGGTTAGCTCTTCACGCAACCATCTATTATCTTTCCTACTTATAACTTTAAAATACAAAAACCTTTACGCTCCAAAACCTATCCACTAGACGGATCCCCAGTAGAGTCAAGAACCTATCCACTACGCGAATCTAGTTAACAAAGTAAAGACCGGCACTCCCGGCACTGGTGAGAAACCGATTCTTAGTGGGAATACTAAGATAGGGCCGAGAGACTCAAGGAGCTCCCGGACACAGCACTGAGAAAAGAGAAGACATCCTTACCTGTCGCAAGTTAGTACAAGAGTAGGATACCGTAACAACATAAAATATTGTATGTATCAACCGATAGCATACGAAACAATACAAGTATCAAACAATACTGTGAAACCAAACACGAAACAACCTAGTACCCATACCGGTTACATTGGGGCTTTTTTGAATACGCTCGGTAAGTGGTTTTCTTTTGGGCCCCCTCTTCTTTTTTACCCCCACATAAAACTTGTGCACTGGAAGTGGTGGGAGTATTGATTGTATCTTTATTGCTCCACATATCTTCTTTTCCTACTTTGCGGGTATTGTAGTATATGTGTATATAAAATCGGAATTACTAAAGTAGTATGGAAAGAGGAAAGTATTCAGGTATAGGATTTGTATGAGGTACTATCAAAATTATTCTATTTACTCTTCCTTTTCAGCTTCTTATGCTCTTAAGCCTACAGACTATCAGTATCTTATTACTTACTCTCTGGATTGTCATTAGGTTTACTCCTGAGTCACACAGTACAACTTAATTTCCCACCGCTAAATTTACATTTAAGATATTTTTTACCCCTTTTTCCACTAACTTATCTTAAATCAACCTCACAGTACACCAACCAATTTTTTGAGTTTTTACGGTAGTATTGAGAAATGGAGTACTAGTGATAAGCGAATCATAGTTACTCCTATGGTCAGTGAGACATGGGCTCTCTTTCAAAATGTGAAAAAGATTTAATCACAAAAGCATTTTGAGATGTTGGAGTTACTCCACCAGTTGATGGGCGTCAGGATCAGGATATATATATTAAAGATTTCAACAATATTGCCATTGGAGATTGGATCTCTGATATCCTATTACCGCGCACTCTCCGCCTCTCGGAATCATATTGACCCCTTCCGCCAGAATCCTTACATCACAACCTTCTGGAATTTCTTTAGACCTGTGAGGACTACATCTATTACTCTATTGATGGCTCTTTGAGTGCTTCACAGCCACAGTCTCTACCTGAGCCTGCTAGAGGTACAGTGTTGGAATTCTAAATATATCTTTTGTGTTAATCCCCCCCTATTTCTTATCAGTTCAGAGCTTGATGTCTAATATTACTTTTTTCTCTTTAGCTTCAATAATACCAGTACTTTACCCTGCTGAGAATATTAGCAGGCATTCTGCGAAAGCTCCTGTATTCTCTACTCTTTACCTTCAACTCTGACCCCCGACAGCCTATTCCTAGGCCTTATGTCACTCCCCTACCCTCCAACACCAAATTCACTAGTCACACATATATAGGATATAGATTTTTGGTTTTACCCAAAGGCTGGGGTGGTATTTGATTTTGTTTAGGGGTGTGTTTGTGGTCTATTTGGGTTTTTATTCTGGCTTTTTCTTGCTCGTTCAACTCTTGTATTTCGCAATTTTTAGGGTTAGGGTTGTTTTCGTTTTGTCTGATCTACGTGTCATATTCACTAGCGCTTCTTAGCTCTTGGCAAAAAACTCTATAACTCGAGATAATACGGTACGTGTACAAATACGCGGTCGGTGCTAGAAGAGCAGCTTGGTGGAGACCGCGAGGCAAGCAACATCAGTGGCAGCGGTGGAGGTTGTTCCCCCCTTCCACCCTTCTTCAGCTCGCTTAAGTTGTGCCAAGTAATGAGGCTGGAAGACTTGGCATTTCAAATAATAGATTACCGGTACCGTATGTATGATACTCGGGTACATCTACCGGGATACTGATGCCAAGGATGGCCCGCAGCTGACTCTGGCGGCATCCCATGCCATTCGCTCGCTTAATTGGAGCTTAATTCTATTTACGGAATGCCACGGGTAACCACTGATCAGGATTGCATCACTTGATAAAATGTGCAGCGGTCGCTTAAGGTCTTGGGCGATAAGTGGGTAGACTATGCAACATTTTCCTCGTTCGTATCCGAGACCATAGCTATGAGTACAAGACAGGTGACTCCAAGACTCCAACAACTCCCATTCCCTTGTCCAACCTGGATTCTTCCTCCACCCACAGTATACCTGCTCTCGCAAAAAGCTCTCTAGCACCAGTTAAAGCTTCGGTAATCCTAAAATCAAATAAAATCAGCGGTCCCAGGGTTTAAGGCAATCAACTCACGGTTCTACTAGGACCCAAGGGTGCAGGCAGGACCTATAAAGTTTTACGCTACTCTTGGAGAATCTAGGCCTGTCGCTAAGCAAAGAGCACGCCCTTGGACTTCATTCCTTTCTCGGTGTCTTAGGAGTACAGGTATATCAAAACTGCTAGTAGCAAGTACAAGATCAAAATAAAGTAGTAAGGAAGTCCGTTGCATCTTCCTCTCCCGTCTTTCCTCCTCCGCTCCAACACTGCCTTACTGTCCATCCAACTCTGCCCTCCACCCACCCTCCACCTCCCCGGGGGCCCGCATGGTAGCCAGGGCGGAAGTTGTGACGGCCAGTACCATCGCCCTTCCGGCAAATTTCACAAACTTCCACACATTTTAGTGGGCTGCGACCAGCGCCCTCCGGGGATCACCAACACCACAGGACCCGGAGACCCGGAAACGAATGCTACAGCGCCACTATATCTCGGAAGCAAGTATCCAATCCACCACCTTTCCCGACAGCAACCCCACCAACCCGGTAACGCACCCTGCATACGGCCCGGGAATGATTTCCATTTATGCTACAACGGCTCAGCTACCACAGTACCTAGTAGAGACCCCGCCGACCCAATACCCCAAAGTCCAGAATTGCACAAAGGTAAAAATCAAGGAGCCAATGAACGTTACTTTACGGGCGGATATTGTCAGAACCATCGCGGAAAAGGTATCAGATATGTGGTAGGAGGAGCATTCGGCATTTCTGTCTTATCAATGATGTATACTTACAAGCGTCTACGTGTGGATTCCTGCTTGTGTCTCTAAATATGGACGGTATTCTAGGAGAGGTGACAATTCGGCAGAGAAGAAAGAATTTTGAAGAGATGACAAGGGGCAATGGACTAAGCGACGCTTACCCAGCAACACTAATCCGACCGAAGGCGTAGAAGGGGAATAAATCTATACTCGGAATGAAGGTCCTGATGTGGGTGTTGTATTCGGAACGGCCATTACTGGCAGATGAGCTCTGTCATGTCTAGGGAGTGGAGGAGGGATCCAGAGATTTGGATGCTGAAGACGCTCCTGCGTTACAGACACTTGTAGCATCTTGCATAGGTCTGGTCATGATCGAGGAGTACTGTACTCGTCCACTGTCCGATTCCTCCACTTGACTCTGCAAGAGCATCTCTCAAGCGATCCAACACTATTCCCGAGTCGCCCATTTTGAATTCTCTTCTCATCTGACAATCTCTCCCCTAGTGACTCAATTGAGGGCACTATTTCCCATTTCCGGCTTTTCTTTTGCGCTCTTCTCTTCGCTTCATATCTCTTAGCTTCCCTTCCCTTCCGCTCCCTTCGGTTGCACTCCCTTCTATTTCTATCGCATCTCTTCTACTCACGTATCTTCCGGTATATCCTCTTTCTCAGGGTTCTTTCTCGCTTACTCCTCTCACTTCCAAAGCATTGTTTTTCACAGCATTTTCTGTCGTTTTTCCGAAAGTATTCGCATCGTATTCCACGAGTGGGCGCCGGCCATTTAAAATGACTAGTTCCCCACAGGACCACCGAAAACAGTATGGATTTCAGGTGGCCGGCATCAATCCTGCACAGGTAGCTTGTGCTGCATTCTCTTGGTGGGTCTGGAATAAGATTGAGTGCATAGAATTAAAACACCGCTGAAATAGACCTTGCCCCACTTACTTCCCTGCGTAATTTGTCACCGCCGAACTTGCAAAAGAAACATTAGAACATCTACCGGCAGACTTGAAAGTAATCTGTTTCCAACATTCGAATAAACCATATGTTAAATTAATGATGGATGATTAAAACCCATCCAACAGCAGCTCAAGACCTAGTATGTGCGACACCAAATGCCGCCGTGGAACAGGCACCTATGGTGGTAACACTAACAATAGTGGTAAAATCATGGCTGTTGGATGCCGGGATTGTGGCGGGCGCCATAGCATGGCAGAAGAGGCTGCGGTTCGGATCGCTGCGGTAGGCATATAGGTAGAGAGTGTGGAGCCGGGCGTGGAACAGGCTTTCACGGTGGAGATGCGGAATCGCAACACCAATCTACAGACAAGATAAAATAGGTTCCTCTTTCTCTCCTTATCTCTTCCGTTTCTCCTTTCTCGCCGTGATTTCTTTCTTAACCCTTGCCGGGGATCTTCGGGGTGGGAGGGGTCGGAAGCAGGTTTGAAAAAATGAAAAAGGTTCTCTGGTATGTGTTATTTGTGCACTTTTTTCATTAAAGCTGATACTACTACGGCGGGTCATGTGGAGGACAGGAGTGGAAAAGGTTTGGTAGGTAGCAAGGGCAGCATATAAGAGTGCTAGGGCCAGGTAACCCAAGCGCGGCCGCTAGCAGACGTTTAATTTGTTAAAATAAAATAAAAGACAGGAACAAAATAGGAAATGGTGTACATAATTTGAAGTTAGGTAGGAACTAGTATTTATTACTCTATTGGGTGCTGTGACCATGAGGTCGGGAGGAAAAGTATGAGATCTTGGGATTGGAGACCCAGCGCGAATGGCAAGGGGTCAACCCTAAAAAACTAGATAACTACGGTCGAACACCACTCTGGTGTACGGCACCCAATGGGCAGGCGGGAGTGGTGAGAATGTTATGATATGATACCCGGACAGGCCGACGTCAACCACGACAAACCAAGTAGCAGGGGCCAAACACCACTCTGTGGGGCGGCTCGGAATGGGCATGATGGAGTGGTGAAAATAATACACGGATGGGACAACGTCTACCACGATACACCCGGTGACGATGGCCGAACACTCTTCTCACATGCTGCTAACAGTTAATATTTAAACATTCAAAGCAAGGAATGAGTTTGTTACTTTTGTGATTCGGAGAATGGCATCCTCCACACGGAAAAAACGTTGCTCAAGTGACTCATTAAGGAGGATTCGAGGGTCCGGAGCTCTCGGTTTCTCCTCAGGCCTTTGTTCATGCTGTTCATCTCCAAGGCTTGTAAAACTCCGGTAGGACCGAGTTTCGCAGAAACCGGTGGCAAGCGAAATATCGTCCTAGCTATACGAACGGACCTAAGCATTTTAAAGTGTGAGGTTGTTGCCTACAGGTTTTGGGGGGGTAAACGTTGATGTTAGATCACCAGGAACTGGGCTGGGCGGTTGACAAGAGCTGGTCGTTTCTCAAGCAGGTAGGAGGGCATACCCTCTACTCATAGAGTACAGCATTCACCATAGCGGTGGATGACAAACAGGGGCATTTGGATGGCGACGAGGCAAATCCTCATTGCAGGGTAACGGGTTACTCATATATGTTCATGCGCAGCCACTTTCATTATAGGTGTGATACTCTCTTCACTTTTACGAGTACGGTATAGTCGCCGCCGGACTTACGACACAGAAGTGGAAACCGATTCCCGGCCTTACTGCGGATGAAGAATGGGAGTAAATGGTAGATGGGGGAGAGGTGCTGTTGGGTCTGCTCAAGCACACCAACCCCTTTGTGAGGGTCTTGGGAAGGATATCAAAATAATTAGCAGCCAGTAATAAAAAGCTAAAATGGAATGGAAAACCCCATCGGATCACCACCCCTACAGTTCCTCCCCTGTCACAACAATACCTTACCTACCCAACCCCCGCTTCCTAGCCGCCACGACTTCCGGGGCGGCTTTCCACACCACCTCCTCTCTCACCCACCCCTTGTCCCTGACAGCGACATGCCCAACCAACCCTCCATGCACGCCCGCCACAAACAAAGGTCCACGATGGGTGCCCACTTTGTTTACCCCCCTCGTTTAACCTTAATCCAGGAGGCGCCCAGTGTGCGCGGGGTTAGGTAGAACCTTTTCTCAGGATTCTTCCTTCGTGGGTTTCTGGGCGTCGGTGAGGGAATTAGTGATGGCGAGGGGGAGGGGAACGATATAGAACGATATGGAACTCTGCCCACTGCAGGTAAGTGGCTCTGGAATGCCTTTTAATTGTCGCTCTTCCCGTTCCGCTTACTCCTTCTCCAACCGTAGTCTCTCCATGTTGCCGCCGTGCTGGGTAGAAGACCCGCCCTCTCCCTTGTTTTCCTCCTCACACCTCTTCTGCGCCGTCTTTTCAAATGCTTTTTCCGAGTCTTTGGCTGCATTGTCATAATATTTCACACTCTTCTCCCATAGTTTCCTCGCCTTTGCAGCCGCTTTCTCTGCAGCTCAGCACACAGTTGCAGCCAGGATTTACGAGTAGTCAAATTCAGTGGGCTTTCGTGGAGGCGGGGAGATTATAGGAGTCTCCGGTGTGGAGGCAGTGGAATGGGCGGGGATAGGAGGGGCATGGTCAGACATCCCGGGCTCAGGCACCACAACCGTGGATTCCATTAGAGGTACAGCAGTAAATCCGTTTGGTTTATCCTTACAGAATGCCCCGTCATCTGATGTGGGATTGGGCTCCAATTGCGCCATTTCTCCCTCTGAGGAAATAGTACTTGTGCTAAGGTTCCTGGAGTGCGCTCTGGGAGGGCACAGTGACCCCAAGGTGCATTTCCCATGTCATATCTTGCGTTTCCCTGCACCCTGACCCCTCCACTCCAGCGTCCGGGAAGTCACACAAGTGTTCTTGGTGCGCTATTATAGGTGCGGGTTTTGGTGGATCCTTGGAGCCCTCGGCGGAAGATGTGCAGCGGTTTACAAAACCCACGGGGATTGTTATGTTCCCTGGGGTTTGTTTGCCAGTTTCAGGTTTTCGTATAGCATTGTGGCGGTTTTTCAGGCCTGAGGGATCAGAGAGGCAGCGGCGTTTGCAATCGGTTGAGCAACCCGGTGCAGAGGGTGATTAGTGTACAGAATAAACCCGGGCTCAAGATGCGACATCAAGCACTACCTCGCCGCAGAGGCAAGATGGGAGTGGTGTCCATTGATAAACTACCAGGTTCCCTCTCTACCCCCATCAGCACTCACATCCCCTTCAATATATTGTGACTAACACCTACCCTGCTTGCTTTGCAGAACCGCGTTTGATGTAGTCGTCTCCCAAGAAGCCCATCCATCCTGGCACCAGAATGTACCGCCGACAACGAATCTGAGCTCAAACTTACTCCTGCATACACCCCCCTGCCCTCGCATAACCTCCCCCCTCTCCTCCAAAGGGGTCTTCCCCTCCGACCTAAACAGACTCCCCAACCCGGCAGATATAACCCCGGGTGCATCCTCAAGGATAGTGAGTCGAGAGCGACGACTCCCAATATCCTATTACTAACCCCCCTCTGCTCACCTCTCAGCAACAGCACATCCGCCACCGGAATCCGCCCCATGGAATGTCCAAGCAATGTCACATCTGTGCCCAGATACTCGAACTATATCAGGCACTTGGAAAACCCTCCTGTTTCGGCGGAAATGCTGTTCCCGGTCTTATGTCCCTGATACCACTCTGTGTGAATGCCCCGCCCAAGTCTTGCAAAGCGACGGACAACAAGTTGTATAGGTGTGATCGTGGAAGCCCTGGAACTCGTTTTGCTGCCCATGAAGCTGGGAATGTTCCCTAAAAGAAACTTCCACTTCCAGGGAGGGAGAGAGTCTAGAGAAGATTGGGAGGTCGTAGAGGCTTGCATTACCGAAAATGGTAATCCCGGTGACACGAGTTAGAGCATGAACCCTCGGTCAATAGTAAGAGAGAGTAGCTTGGCAGTGAAAGCAGGGAAACAATCAGCTGCCATAGTGACAGCAGAGGCTCACCTGGCCTGGGCAACTCTGTAATGGGGTTATCTTCGCAACCCACGTCCGTTTTGCGCTCGCCCGCCTGCCCGCTCCTTCTCCGATATTTCTTCAATAAAATTAAGTTATGCCGAGTAATCAGACTGCTAAACTTGGCGGATGGCATGGTGCGAGTAGATTCCATCTATGGATGCCAAGTATGCCGCACGGCTAACCTTCGTAGCATCCTTTACTACCAACACCCTTAAATAGAACAAAGCTACTTTCTAATTCCAGGATACCAACTTGCGACTAACGATCAAGATGCCGTCATGGAATACAATACAACAGCAACTCATGGTCTTGGGGGATACGCTCATCCGCCGTGTCGAATGCCGAGTTCACTGGAGCACCAGATGTAGATTACTAATTGACCGGACAACTGTAGGCGCGAGACGGTATCTTATGCACGTGTTTCAATGCAGTTGCACCGATCGTGAAAGTCAGGCTTGTTTCACCATATCGTGATAGGATTTGTTCGAATAGGTGCCTTGATTGTGCTTATTTTCGTTTGCTCCGACATCTAGTTAATCCTAGATGGGGCGGATAGAGATTTGGTCATTCCGGGGCTATGGAAGAGAAATGGTTGGGTGGATGGCATGTACAGTACGAGTATGATGCTGTATGGGTAATCAGTGTTTCCATAAGTTATGATAAAAGTGGAAGGTTTCTCCGCTATCAGTACTTGCAAAACTCATTCTAGTGCCAGTTAAAGCCTCTGTGATTCCGAAAAGAAATGGTGAAAAATCGCTGGTATCATACTATACGCGTCCACGTTGTGAGGAGGGGGTTTTTAACACGATACCCGCATGCTTTCCTCAGCCTATAACATGCCAACATCCGCTTATGGTATTTAGGATTTATTTTAAGGAGTTGCGATCAACGCCCCCTCTCGCAAACCCACACCTCACACGGAGGTGCGAGAATAGCCCTCATTAACGAATGGTAGATCCCCACTATACCCAGCAACTCAGTATCTGAAGGGTACCGCTTTCTAACCGCGGGTCTCCCATCTCATTACCACCCTGTCCGGCGTACTGCCCTAAGGTCGTCGCGGTAAGGAATCCAACCGCTCGGCTGCACCGGTATTTAGTAGGAAAGCGGGAGAGGTCCAACGAGCCGAAGATAGGAATTACACAGGCAACAACGGTAAACTTTGGGAACACATCGAGAGCGGAGAAAGTCCGAGTTAGCTTCTTCACGGTAAAACGCAATCTCCTTCCATCTAGCCCTTCAGTTCAACAAATCCCAATTATCCCCTATCGAGCCAGTTCATATAAGAATAGTGATAAAAACTCACGAGACGGAAGAGACACTACGCTGGTACAGGTAATTGCAGTCATATAACAGAACCTATGGGGAGATACCTTAGATGACATGGGGGCTCGGTGGTCGGGCAAAACAAAATTGCTATCTGCCAAGATATCTATAGTGTATTGTTCGTTGAGGCCCCCCATTCATTAACTCCTTTTATGTTACACCAAATATTAGTCATGTATGTTCAGGGCTCTCTCCGGATGATTGGGTAGTCTATAGACTAGCTGTGACATAAGCGAGACCATCCCCCTTTCTTATCGACCTCGTCCATGATTCTACTCACGTCGCCGGATTGCTCTGTCACTTCCTATCATGGAATCGCTCATCCTCGCGTACTTTAGCCAATGAAATCTACCAAATGATCACTGTTGCGTCAATACAGACATGAGAAAGGACATCTTTAACCAAGACCATGACTTGTAACGGGGGCACCCCTAGGAAGATGGATCCCAAGGTTGCGACCGCACCAAACAACTTCAAACTTATCGTCAAAAGTTCACACAGATGTAAGAGTAAAGTAGACGGTAAAACTTAATATCGTTAAGCCTGA
>PYWC01000055.1:518225-534239 GCA_003182015.1 Tuber magnatum
TCTCATGAAAGCTTTGACAACGCCGATCAATCATTTCCTGTGGAAATGTTCTCCAAACCTCAACCAAGGTAGCCTTTGCCTACTCTACCGTTTCCTGACTAGCCCCTGTAAATTGATAAGTAGCTATCTCATCTTTACAATTGCTCCAAAGCCCTTCAATCTGGTTAAGGTCTGGTGATCTTGCAGGCCATTGAAAAGTAACAATTCCTTTTGTATGGCGTAGTTCACGATCAACCCTTTAAACAGTTTGATGGGTGGGTACATTATTTTCCACAAGATAGGTAATAGGCATACTGGTTTGAGCCTAAAGCTGGTCGATCCACGGGTATAGGAGAGGGTTAAGGACTCGGTCACGATAGGAAACCCAATTCACACCGCTCTTGCTACGGTATTGAAACTGTTCATCCCTGAACTCTTGCTGTGGAGCCCTCCGGCGGTGCTTTCTACGCCCTTCTCTTCCTTCTCTAATATTTTGCTCTTCAATATTTCTATTGATCTCTATCAAGGCCTCATGCTGCCATGTTCCAGGTATCAATACCTGTGCCTGGTTTAGGGTCTGACGCTGCTGCCGAATGAGGTTTGCCTGGTCGAGAATCTCGTGATGTTTTTGCTGATCTTCAACAGTATCCATTTCCCATACATGGCAAGGACCTTTATAACCTAGACAAATAGCACCCCAGAACATGACTTGTATTGTCTGATCATCTTGCTTATCATAGAGTGCCCATTGGTTTGGATCTACTCCTCGCTTCCTGGTTGCGTTTTTCCGTCGCCTGGTGGGGTTCAACTCGACCCATATCTTATCGGTAAAGACAATATGTTCCATTGCCACCTTTAATGCCATGTGGGCAAAGGCAAGACGTACCTCGATATGATTTCTTGTCAAAAAGGGCTTATAAGTGGCCTTTCTTCGAAACAAGCTACGATGATTGTGAAAAACCTTCTCAAGAGTCGACTGGACAGCATAGATATTCAACTCCTTTGCGATATCTGTAAATGGTATTTGCCAATGCTCTTCGTCCTTCTGTGACAACTCTCCCAAGGCCATGCTCTCTGCAGAGTCTTCAGAAAATCTTTCCGGTCTTCCCCCACCATGGATATCTTTGAGGCAAGCCAATACATCTTCAAAGTCATGCTTATCCGCAGCCCGCTCCTATGAAGATTAGTTACTACTAAGCAGTGATTATCTATAGGAAAATGTTCATACTTTTGCTCGATTAACGATTCTCCTTGCCGTCCAGGCATTAACATCCACCTTAATTGCTATAGCATTAAAGCTAAGTCCCGCATGCCAATTTAGTGCTAAAATCACCGCTCTCTTCAATAGTGGAATATGAGTGGCAGACCCAAGACCCTTTGGCATCGTGAACTCTCTGGTAGGGATCACAGCTCGCTGTCTTGCCTGAGTCTGAAGTCAAGGTAGTCTTGGTTCTTGAGGTCGTGAGCTTTTCAAGCTAAGATGCAACCCTGGCTTCCCAACAAATTTTATTGGCTAAAATACCCGAGGATGAGCGATTCCATGATAGGAAGTGACAGAGCAATCCGGCGACGTGAGTAGATCTGATCAAGAGAACCTAGAAACTCCCCGGATAACCCTGACACTTCCGATACCATTTCTACGCTCAAATAACTGTTTGGTCAGGATATCATGGCCAAGGCTAAGAATGTACAAGCACGCAACATGGGCGACGGAAATGCTAACTGCAACAACATAATAAGTAGTTTCAACAACACTTTCAACAATACCTTCTACAATTCAGATGACGATGCACGGGTTATGCGCTGGCTCTCCACACTAGAGCCCGGTAACAGGCACCAGGGCGTGCGCAACGATCGGTTCGATGGTGTCGGGGATTGGCTTTTGGAAACTAGCGAGTTTCGGCGGTGGAGGGACAGCGAGTGTGGAGCGGATACGAAGGTCTTGTTTTGCAGCGGAAATTCCGGAGTAGGCAAGACATATCTGAGGTAATCGTCTGGATTTTTTGGGAGAAATGAATACGGCTAATAGCAAGAAATTTTAGCTCCCTGGTAATTGACCGTCTGTGCGATCGACAAGATATCGCCGTTGCCGGCTTATACTGCGACTACCTTTCCCAGCAAGAGCAGACAAGCACCAGCATGATGGGGGTTATTCTGAAGCAGCTCGTAGGGAAATGGGACATTCCGAAATATGTGCGCAACGCGTTTCAGGAAGCAAAAATGAAGTTTGGTGGCAGAGGGCTGCGACTCCTGGATCTAGTGGCAATGCTAAAAATCGTGATTGCTTCCCTACCCCAGGTTTTCATCTGTATTGATGCCCTGGACGAATGCTTACCCAAGCACCTTCCTGGGCTTCTTAAGTCGTTGGGTGAGATTATTCGGGAGTCCCCTAAGACGCGGATATTTCTCACCGGGTGGCCCCATGTCGGGGGCGATATTCAAAGACATTTTACAACGGCGGTTGTGCTACCCATCAGTCCTAACGCCGACGATATCAGGAATTATGTGGAGATGAGGATATCCGAGGATAGCGAGCCAGAGGCAATGATCGAGGATATGCGGGCTGATATTATAAGAATTATTCAGGAAAAGATATCTGATGTGTGCGTAGATGGATCTGTCATTTCAACCCTACCCATGATGTATATTTACGAGTGACTATGTGTAGATTCTTGCTTGTTTTCCTCAATATGGACGCCATTTTGGGAGAGGTGACGATTCGCCAGAGAAGAAAGAAGCTTGAAGAGATGGCAAAAGGCAATGGACTAAGCGGTGCCTACACTGCAACTTTGTCCAGGCTGCGGGCACAGAAGGGGATCAAATCTATACTCGGAATGAAAGTCTTGATGTGGATGCTGTATTCGGAACGGCCATTACTGGCCCAGGAGCTCTGTCATGCGTTGGGAGTAGAGGTGGGATCTGCCGATCTGGATATTGAAAACGTTCCTGCATTACGGACACTCGTAGCATCTTCCCTGAGCCTAGTCACAGTCGAGGCATGTTCATCCACTGTTAGACTTGCGCACTTTACTCTGCAAGAGTATCTTGCGAGTGACTCTACCATATTCCATAGCCCCCACTCCGCAATTCCGGAGGTCTGCTTGACATACCTCAATTTTGGAAGCGTCCGGGATCTTTCCCCAGCTCTTTACTCGGCCCCATCAACAATGCCCCTACTAGAATATGCTTCTTGTTACTGGGGGAATCACGCAAAAAAGGGGATGACGGGCAATGTGAAAATTCTTGCACTCAGGCTGCTTGATAGATATATGATCGTATATCTGCTTGTTCAAAATACGGTATCTCATTCCTGTACAGTGGTGTGACTGTGTCGGTCATGTGNATACGGCTAATAGCAAGAAATTTTAGCTCCCTGGTAATTGACCGTCTGTGCGATCGACAAGATATCGCCGTTGCCGGCTTATACTGCGACTACCTTTCCCAGCAAGAGCAGACAAGCACCAGCATGATGGGGGTTATTCTGAAGCAGCTCGTAGGGAAATGGGACATTCCGAAATATGTGCGCAACGCGTTTCAGGAAGCAAAAATGAAGTTTGGTGGCAGAGGGCTGCGACTCCTGGATCTAGTGGCAATGCTAAAAATCGTGATTGCTTCCCTACCCCAGGTTTTCATCTGTATTGATGCCCTGGACGAATGCTTACCCAAGCACCTTCCTGGGCTTCTTAAGTCGTTGGGTGAGATTATTCGGGAGTCCCCTAAGACGCGGATATTTCTCACCGGGTGGCCCCATGTCGGGGGCGATATTCAAAGACATTTTACAACGGCGGTTGTGCTACCCATCAGTCCTAACGCCGACGATATCAGGAATTATGTGGAGATGAGGATATCCGAGGATAGCGAGCCAGAGGCAATGATCGAGGATATGCGGGCTGATATTATAAGAATTATTCAGGAAAAGATATCTGATGTGTGCGTAGATGGATCTGTCATTTCAACCCTACCCATGATGTATATTTACGAGTGACTATGTGTAGATTCTTGCTTGTTTTCCTCAATATGGACGCCATTTTGGGAGAGGTGACGATTCGCCAGAGAAGAAAGAAGCTTGAAGAGATGGCAAAAGGCAATGGACTAAGCGGTGCCTACACTGCAACTTTGTCCAGGCTGCGGGCACAGAAGGGGATCAAATCTATACTCGGAATGAAAGTCTTGATGTGGATGCTGTATTCGGAACGGCCATTACTGGCCCAGGAGCTCTGTCATGCGTTGGGAGTAGAGGTGGGATCTGCCGATCTGGATATTGAAAACGTTCCTGCATTACGGACACTCGTAGCATCTTCCCTGAGCCTAGTCACAGTCGAGGCATGTTCATCCACTGTTAGACTTGCGCACTTTACTCTGCAAGAGTATCTTGCGAGTGACTCTACCATATTCCATAGCCCCCACTCCGCAATTCCGGAGGTCTGCTTGACATACCTCAATTTTGGAAGCGTCCGGGATCTTTCCCCAGCTCTTTACTCGGCCCCATCAACAATGCCCCTACTAGAATATGCTTCTTGTTACTGGGGGAATCACGCAAAAAAGGGGATGACGGGCAATGTGAAAATTCTTGCACTCAGGCTGCTTGATAGATATATGATCGTATATCTGCTTGTTCAAAATACGGTATCTCATTCCTGTACAGTGGTGTGACTGTGTCGGTCATGTAATACAGAACCATGAGTAGTTGTTATGCTAGAAGATTCTAGCAGGGTATATAGATTTCCTTGGTATGAGTCAGTGTTCGTGTAACCATAGAAGGGTATAAATAGGGGTGTATTTTTCCTTTCTGTTAGAAGAGCACACAAGCTTGGATTAATCAATAAGAATTAAAGATATATCTTGTTCACCAGGTCTACTCCACTATCACAAGTGCAAGTGACTTAGATACAAATATTCTCACTGCTCAACTGATGTTGCGCTCTAGCCAAGGTAGAGGCTTTTGCCCTTATTTAAGCCAGAAGATAGGACCGGTGGGATTTACCGGACTCCACGGAGCAGCGTTTCTCGGGATTGTTGAGATAATTGCGGCTGTGTTGGAGATGAAAGAATGGGATGTTAATGCAACTGATGGGATGGGTGTCACGGCTCTCACATGGACAGTTGTCCGAGGGTCTGAGGAGCTCGTAAAGCTGCTGTTGGAACGGGAGGGTATCGATCCCGACAAGGCAGACACCAGATACGGCCGAACACCGCTCTCATCGGCAGCTAAAAACTGGCACGTGGGGGTAGTAATGATCCTTTTGGAACGAGAGGACGTCAACCCCAATACGGAGGACACGAAACATCGCCGAACTCCACTCTTGTGGGCCGCTAGAAATGGACACGAGGGGCTGGTGAATATGCTTTTGCAACAAAAGGATGTCAACCCGAATACCATAGACACCAAATATGGCGCAACGCCCCTCTCATGGGCTACAGGCTTTGGGTATCAGGGTGTAGCAAAAATGCTTTTAGAACGCGGGGATGTCAATCCCAACCAGGCAGACACCCAATCTGGCCGCACACCACTCTCGTGGGCTGCTGGGAATGGGCGTGAGGGGGTAGTAAAGATGCTTCTGGAACGCGAGGATGTCGATCCCAATATCGTAGACAGTACATATGGTCAGACACCACTCTCGTGGGTAGCCTTGAACGGGTTCGACCGGGTGGTAAAGATGCTTATAGAACGGAAAGGTGTCCTCACCACCATACCAAACATCACTGTCACTGGCGCTCTCTGAAGGACATCACAGAACTGCAAAGCTCCTACAGGGACGCGATAATGTCAATTCCGACACCGCGGATCTCATTAAGCGGGCATCTGTCCCGCCGTCCACTCAGCATGTGGCCGGGTATGGAGCAGGGATGCAATCTACCGGTATTGTTGAAGCTTGTTATCCGGACGCTCCTGGCCTTGATGCCCAGCCTGCACCCCCATCCGCGCACCCCGAGCTGGAAGTTCCTTTGGGCCCTGATGACTTTGTTTCCAAGTCCGCAGATAGCAACATCTCCTTGGCCGAATCGACTCCTCTGCTTCAACCCCCTTCCACGTCTGTACCAACGCTCTGGTATCCTTCATCGAAAGCCGTCACTTGTCCTAACAGCACCCCATCACTCTTCTCAACTTTGTTCTGCCAATATTTCACTATCACCTTTCTCATTTATATTTTAGCTTTCCTCCTTTACATGCTTCCTACTTCCTTACCACAGATATCCTCATTCAACAAGCAACCACCTAGTGAGTAACTAGTATTAGCAAGACTTCCACCGCTTTTGTTGTAAGTTGACATTTTTTGACAAACGAGTTTTTCCTCGTTTTGGCTGGTGATTTGTTATTTATCCACTTCTCTTTTCTTTGCTTTACCTTTCGTTCCTTAGTGTTCAGCTTAGATTTAGTCTGTTTACTGTTTCCCATTCTTTATTATTCCTACCACCCTTAATATTTGTCTTATGCCTCATAAACCGCGCCTACAAGGCCACCGATTACACCCAAAAGCACAAGCACACGCACTGGCCTTAAGAATTCCACCCACTTGTGCTCGAGCACATTCACCATCACCCAATCCCCCCAAGTTACCCACCCACACCACCTAGCCACCGCCATCGATTCTTCTCGCCGACCGTCCATCATACCATGATACTAGCGGTAGGTCTATGACACCTGATACCATACCAGCAAGTGACGCCGGAACTTTGAAATACAACCCTAACCCTGACCTAGCGAATATTTTTCCTGGTACTCCGGAATGAGTTTGTGGCATCAACAAGGGAGAGCAGATGCAGTTGGTTCATACCGTCAACAGTAGGTACGGACTGTACAGGGAGGTATATCCTGCATGCCAAAACTGGGAAAATGGTTAGAATACCCACGAGAGTACGGTATTTCCTTTACCTTTACATCTGCCCTCAGACATACCATGCAGGCAAGGGTGAAATTGGTTTTTGGTATTACCCTGGATGGAAAATGGGAGTTTGTTATCAGATAGGCCAGGGTAAAGTAGTATTGAGTCTACCCAGTGCCTGACTGTAAAACCTCATTTGGAAGTCATTAAAAGAATATCAAAATCAGTAGCAACTAGTACTGTGGGGGGCGAAAACGTGGCTATGCCATTTCGGCCTATATGGCGAGTTGCATGTGTTAGGGTTTGTTAGGCCTTCCCTGCTTGGGTAGGTTTTTGTGGTGATTTGCCACAGAAATGCTCTCGAGTTGGAAAGGTTTAAAGGGGGTTTCTTCCCTTCCTTACATCTATAATAGCAGGAACAGGGGACGAAGAAACGAACTGGACCGGGCGACAACCAGAGTGGTGTGGACGGTCGATGAGCACATGTCCGGTTTTCTTCCCAGGTTGGATTCCGCTCTTTCAATACAAAACCAGAAAAACCCAAAAGGTCTACCATGCCGCCACTCACCACTTTCCTCCTCCACTAGTATGTAACACTACCTCACCCATCGGACTCCACCTTCCATCTGCCCCTCCAAGGGCAATCACCAGGGCCAGGCGGGGGTTGTAATACCGGCGCTATCGCCTCTGCTCTACCACGACCTTCGCTCTTCTGTCTTCAGCACCTCCCCCGCCTTACGGCGGATCATAAACGCCAACGATGCTAGTATCTGTTAAAGCGGAAAGAGAATGACCGCTTGATGTAGATGTCTGTGGATCTAGCAAGAAGCTTGTTGGAAGTCTCTTTTATTTTGGAGCTATGAAGATATTCGGAGAAGGTTCTCTGTTTCATGTCTTTCCTTTGTCATCAATGGAGCGGGCAAGGGAACAGGATATACAGGGAGGACAAAGGAGATGCGGGATGATCAGAGGAAGGGTAAAGATGCTTAGCTGATGGTTGATATATATGGCTGTCATTACGGTAAGTTAGAGAAGGGAAGAAGCGGATAACAAAGTTTATGACCATTCGTTTCATACCTTCCCATATTCCATAGTTCACCGTCGCCCCATAGCAGTCAAGCCCTATCTCTATTCCGCCCCACTGCCGCTGCGCTATTTAGTTCCCCTTCCCAAAGACCTTTCAATAGTATCGTCAAGGCCCCCATGATTCCCGCTCCTGTGTCACTCGCTTCATAAACCACGCTCATCTCCACCCCCCCCCCCCCNCCCCCCCCCCCGGATGTTCGAGAGTGCCTGAACCGGTTGCCAGAGGCAATGAAGTTTGTGGTGGCGCCGAGAGAATAGGGATCTCCGATGCCAGGACTTGAATCAATGAATCGGCTATTCTTCAACTAACCCATTTCGTAAGCCGCATCCCTTGCTCCACTAGTCCCCAAGAAGAGCCGGCCTATCGCCAAGAAGAATTCCTATATTTCGTCCTTCGGATACGTTCACACTGTGCTTTTTTCCAATATTAAATTCACCTGCCCCAGATGTTTGTTGGGTTGCAGCTATCGGGCGCTATAGTTGGAATTATTAACACCACTCGTCTTCATTTTTTGTTGCCACGTTGTTAGAGCTGCCAATACGGGGACGATGATGTGAGAAAGGAACCCGAAATGATATGGTTGGGTTTTTATAATCTGCTATCATATGCGATTTATATTTGTTGGGTAGAAGTCAGCAATGGTGAAAGAGCTGGGGTATTGCACTGGGCTGAGTGATGGTTGGGCACAGTGTACTGTACTGTACTTCCGTCATCCACTTCCGCCTCTGGTGCCCAATATGCAACAACTTCCCGCTTCGCAACCGAGAACATAGCTACAAGTAAGACGGGTGATGCCAAGACTGCAACGACTCCCGCCCCATTGCCCAACCTGGATTCTTCATTCACCGCCAGTATACCTGTTCTCACAAAATGCTCTCTAGCCCCAGTTAAAGCCCCGGTAATCCTAAAATAAAAGGACATCGGCGGTACCGGGACCCAAGCTAATGAGCCCACTGTTCTACTACTGGAGCACCATTCAAGGGTGCGGGCATGACCCACTGTAGTTCTCTGCTAGTCTTGGGGGAGCCGGGGCCCATCGCTAAACAAGGAGCACGGAACATATCCTGTTGTGATTAAAAGTATTGAATTTTGTTTACTTTCCTCCATTTATGTTTACTCCATCCTTTCCTCCTGGAAAACTATTCATTCTCGGGATTTGTTGAAATTCGATCAAGCGACGTGATCTCTATTATTTGCTTTTTCTCTTCATCAGGTACCGGTACTTGGTTGGAGTGTAAGAGAGGAGGACGACCGGGAAATACCACCGGAGCAGTGTTGAATTTTCTCTGCCCCGGTGTTTAATCGGTTTTAAGCTGTGCAGTAAGCGAGTAGGAGTCTGGGAGGGGTGTCGGGAAAGGGGTGTCACTCTCGGACAAGTAGTGATAGGGCAAGATATTTGTGGGAGTGGGCGGGTACCGGTATGACACCCCGGAACTGGAGGCCGGGGGTAAATATGGGCAGTATGATATGCCGCGCGGAATACGGTGGCGCTGATGCGGGGTGTAGTGCATAAGATGGTATACGGAGTGGAGCAGCCGTTTGGACGGTATCACTCCAGCAACGTTAACCATATGCGAAGGATATGGTGCTCAATGTGACAAAAAAAATAAAAAGAGCGGGACGGTGCTGGAAAGTTTCAAATAGGTCATTCTTCCGCCGAGGCACACATATCATATCTTATCCAGTGACCACCAACTTCACAAACTCCCCTCGAATACCCAGCTTCTCATAAACCCTAGCACCTATAGCATTGGGCCTTACCAGCAGACTTGACTGTAAAAATTGGTCCTTTCAAACGTGGATCGACGGCGACAATCGAGAGCGAAACGACAGCGGCCGCGACGGCGAAACAGCGAAACAGCGAAACGAAACGCCAAGCGTTCAAACACGAAAAACGATCTTACAACTCACGAGCGGTGAAGGTCTCTTCTTCATCCTAACTAACTAACGGTAAAGACAGGTGTAGATATAACGACAACAACCAAAGTCCTCCTATCCTTCCACACATATCCATGCTATTGCTCGTATGCCTCCCCTTCCCTTTGCTCTGACTCCCGTGCTAACAAAGGAAAGACAAACTCCCGCTGTTCATAGCCTCCGGACATCCAACACTCTAGGCACCTGACTTTGCGGCTTTCCTTAGAGCCTTTCCGCCTTCCTTCCGGCCTTTCCGCTTCCTTACAGCGGATGAATCGATCCAAAACTTCCGTTCCTTCCCGCAGCCTAAATTCTTTCCCGAAAAGCCGAAACATGCGCGAAGCCAAAACGCATTCTCAAAGCTATCAGAACAACAAACTATCGTTAGAGCATGCCGAGTAGCACCTCGCGGTTTCCAACAGGTCCTGGTGAGATTACCAAAGGCCGAGCTCTGGGATCATATCAATGCCAGAAAGGGTTCCAAGAGTTTCTACACAGCACTCTTCAGGTCGTGAGGGGGGACTATCTTGACTGAGAGGTGCAGAAGCCGTGCGTGCTTGGGACCGAGTGGTTGCGAATCAGTACCATCCCAGACCAGGTTCGCGAGATTCCGTTGGCATGAGTAATGCAACCATAGTATATGCATAGGATATCACCCGCCCACTTGCTTATTGCTTGAGTCGTCGATGACTCCGAGGCTCCTTTACAAGCGGGATGGGCGAAACAACTGTCTGGAGTCCCTGGTGCTGGGCGTTTGGGAAAGGGTTGTGCAATGGATCCGTACAAACGATGCTAGGGCAGCTAGCGGGGGGTACAGTTCTATATTTGATGCCGTCCTCTCCTTCTAGGTTGTCCCGGTTACAGGGGGATGACCTCCAAGGAACTTTACATATGAAATTTGAAGTACAATCCTATAGAGGACCCAAAAGGTTGCTCCTCCGGAGAGGTGACGGACATTCGTATATGGACCCCCCAGATCAGTCGGAGATGTTGGGAAAAATAGATATAACATTTGGTTTCTCAACAGTGATGTTGCACAAGATGTGAATTCACTGGGCAGCTTGAAATGCCACTCCTCGTACCCTATTCTGCAGTAGAGCGTTTTGGATTTTGGCTTTGCCCGGGTTCGTGATGTTTCTCAAGATTCTAATTAGCAATGAGCTTTGTAGGAATGTCAGATATGAAGTGTTTATACCAACTTCAATGAAGTGCGTACCACTTTCAGACAGCTTGAAATCTATAGTCGCGATCCTTGACTATGAGTATTCATGATTGGAGAAGGGCAGAGATCAAACTAGGCATTTTGTTGCTCGCAGTCAGCTGGTCAGGGTCCGAACCGCCTCAATCAGGCAGAAGTTTCCTAGCCTGGCCCGTCACTTCCCGAGTTCCTTCCAAAGCTCCGAGTGATGACATTCATGAGTGAGACTGCCACCCGTGTCAGCGCGGTAAAGAGGGCGGGCTTTGAAACGATACTCCCGTACTTTCGTACGCTCACAGCATCCCCACTGACCCCAATTGTTGTACTCAGGATTTATTTTCGTGAGTTTTAACCAATAACCACTTTTGCGGAGTACCCACTCTATGCTCGGAGGCCCGCAAATAGAGCATCAAGAAAACAGTGTATCGCGACTGTATCACGAATCCTAATCTTTAAATGAACACCTCCTTTAACCCCCCACGCAGTCCAGCATACGGCCTGGGAATCGTTTCAATTTAGAGCCAAGTGTTTAGCGACTATAGCACTAGGTAGAAGACAGGAGAGGTACATGCCAAAGGCAAGAATTGCAGAGGGAACAAGAGAAAACAACAAGAATACAGGGGGTGGGGGGGTCCCAGGTGTTAGTTTTTCACGATAAAACACAATCCAGCCCCCAGTTCACCAGAAAATCTCAAGGATCACCCACCAAACCTGTCAGCACCAAGAACTGTAATGAAAAGCCTGCCCGATGGTCAAAACAATTCTATCCTGCAGCGGCTCGTGGTGTTGAGAGATATGTCTCGTATTAGTCAGGAACTCTCTCCCTGCGATTGGATATTAATTGTCGCACAAGCCAGATCTCCCCTCTTTTTTCAGCTACGATCTTCCAAACAGGTTGAATCTACCCACAGAAGGTTTACAAACTCCTCCGATACCCCGACAGATCCCTATTCCGTTTCTAGATTCGAGCTACATTTTTGACATAATACCATGACCCATACCGCGCAGATCCAAGGGGTCAACTTCGGGGACGGCAATGCCAACTGTGGCAACATAGTGGCAAATTACAAATCCGTCTACAAGTCCGACGAGGATGCTCAGATTATGCGCTGGCTCTCCCCGCTGGAGCCAAAAAACAGGCATCAAGATGTGCGCAACGACCGATTCGACGGTGTTGGGGATTGGCTTTTGGAGACAAGCGAGTTGCGGAAGTGGAGGGGCAGCGAGGGTGGAGCTGATGAGGCTGTCTTATTTTGTAGCGGGAATCCCGGGGTGGGAAAGACATATCTCAGGTAAGTGGTGAGAGTGAGATTCTTTGAAAGATGGGAGTATGGCTGACTGCGAGAAATACTAGTTCCCTCGTGATTGACAGGTTATGCGATCAGGCCAAGAAGAAGGATATCGGTGTCGCATGCTTCTACTGCGACTTCAAAGCCCAGCAAGAACAAACCATCACCAACGTGATGGGCGCTATTCTGAAACAGCTGGTTGGGAGAGGGGACATCCCGCATAACGTGCGGGAGGCATTTCAAGAAGGGAAGCAAGAGATTGGTGGGAGAGGGCTGCGACTTGCCGATCTAATGGGGATGCTGAGAAGCGTAATTTCTTCGCTATCGCAGGTTTTTATCTGTATCGATGCCTTAGACGAATTCTTACCAAAACATCTCCCGGATCTTCTGGAGTCGCTGCGGGATATAGTTCGCGAGTGCCCTGGGGTGCGAATATTCCTCACCGGGAGGCCCCATGTGAAGGAAGACATTCAAAGATATTTCACCAAGGCGGTTGTGATACCCGTCGGGCCCAGCACTGAAGACATAAGGAAATACGTCGAAAGGAGGTTGGATAGGGACGCCGAGCCAGCGGCAATGAACGATAATTTACGGGCGGATATTGTCAGAACTATCGCCGAAAAGATATCGGATATGTGCGTAGGAGCATTCAGCATTTCCGCCTAATCAATGACATATACTTACAAGCGACTATGTGTAGATTCCTTCTTGTCTCACTAAACATGGATGCCATCCTGGGAGAGGTGACGGTTCGGCAGAGAAGAAAGAAGCTTGAAAAGATGACACAGGGCAATGGACTGGGAGACGCCTACACGGCAACTCTAACCCGAGTGAGAGCACAAAAGGGGAATAAATCTATACTCGGGATGAAGGTCCTGATGTGGGTGTTGCACTCGGAACGGCCATTACTGGCAGATGAGCTCCGCCATGCGTTGGGAGTCGAGATAAGATCCTCAGATTTGGATGGCGAAAATATTCCTGCGATAGAGACACTTGTAGCATCCTCTCTGGGTCTAGTCACGGTCGAAAGGTCTTCGTCCACTGTCCGACTTGTGCATTTTACTCTGCAAGAGCATCTCTCGAGTGATCCGACCCTATTCCTTAGTCCCCACTCAGCAATCGCAGAGGTTTGCTTGACGTACCTCAATTTCGGGAGTGTCTGCAATCTTTCGCCAACTCTTCGCTCCGCCCCGCGAACAATGCCCCTTCTAGGATATGCCGCTTGTTACTGGGGGCAGCACGCAGCCAAGGAGATGACGGAAAATGTGAAAGCGCTTGCACTTAGGCTTCTTGCTAGATTTGACGAGCATATATCGGCTCAACTAATGCTATTACGGTCGAATAGGGACAGAGACTTCTTCCTGTATTTTACTGGGGAGAGTGGACCTACGGGATTTACAGGACTGCACGGAGCAGCATTTCTCGGGATTGCGGACATAATTACTGCTCTATTGGAGATGAAGGAATGGGATGTTAATGAAACTGATGGTATGGGGATCACGGCTCTCATATGGGCAGTTTTCGGAGGGCATGAGCGGCTTGTAAAGCTATTGTTGGAACGAGAGGGCGTCAATCCCGACGAGGCAGACACCAAATATGGCCGAACGCCGCTCTCGTGGGCGGCTAAGAATGGGTATGAGGGGATAGTAAAGATACTTCTGCAGCGAGATGGTGTCAATCCCGACCAGGCAGATACCAGGTATGGCCGAACGCCGCTCTCTTGGGCGGCCAAGAGTGGGCATGAGGGGATAGTAAAGATACTTCTGCAGCGAGATGGTGTCAATCCCAACCAGGAAGACACCGAATATGGCCTAACGCCACTCTCTTGGGCGGCTGTGAATGGGCGTGAGGGGATAGTAAGGATACTTCTGCAGCGAGATGGTGTCAATCCCGACCAGGCAGACACTAAATATGGCGCAACGCCGCTCTCTCGGGCGGCTGGGAATGGGCATGAGGGGATAATTAAGATACTTTTGCAACGAGAGGATGTCAATCCCAATACAGTTGACACCAAGGGCCGAACACCACTGTCTTTGGCTCTCTCCAAGGGACACCACACAGCTGTGCGGATCTTACAGGAACGCGACAATGTAAATTCCGGCCCCGCGGGTCCCGCCGGCCAGGCATCTGTCCCGCTGGCCACTGAGCACGTGGGCGGGTCAGTGGCGGAGATGCAATCTACAATCCAAGCTCCTAATCCCGAAACTACAGACCATGACGCTGAATCCGCATCGCAACTGGCAGATCCCGCTGAGCGAGAAGCGGTATCGCACCGTAACGACTCCGCTCCCAAGCCCGCGGGTAGCGATCTCTCCTCAACCGAACCTCCCACATCACCTGAACCCCGTTCCGTATCACCTCCAACGCTCCCGTATCCTCCAATAGGGACGGCCATTCATCCCAACCGCGCCCGATCAATCCTCTCAATTCTATTCGACTACTATTTTATCATCGGCCTTCTCGTTTCTCTTTTGGCTCTTCTCGTTTACAACCTTCCTTCTTCGTTTCTACACACGCTCTCGCCCCAGAAGTAAAGTACGGAGTCAGGGATTGGTATTGGCAAGGCTTCCGTGTATTTAGATGCAAATAGTTTTCATAAACGGCGTTTTTCCTAATTTCAGGTGGGGGTTTGTTATCTATTTTTTCTCGCTTTTCTTCTCTCACCTCTTCCGCTTAGACTTAGTCCGTCCTTTGCTTCTTGTTCTCCATTCCCATTATTCGTTAATATTAATCCTACACTCCCCGAACAGCACCGCACTACTATATAGCACCGCCCATTACACCCAAAACTCTATTCATATAAAACACCCTTGATCTTTCTCCTCCTGTTCTGCATTCGCAGTCACCCAACTCACTCCTCTCTCAGTGATCTCTCACCACCTAGTCACCCCATCGGTTCCTACACCACTTGGTGATTGTAGTTCTGCGCGTCCAAGTACCATTAAGGCAACCCCATATTTGTGAATAAAACCCTAACCCTAACCTCTTATATCTCTTTCCTTGCACCGGAGAACCTGCGAAGGGTCAAGTGGTATTAACAAGAGAGCGAGGGTGGGGCTGGTGTAGTGTAGTCTACGTTAGGTATGATATGGAGTACGCGGGGGGGCATATCCCCCCGTCGGGACGTCATAAACCGTCACGATACCTACGAACATATGGTCCCCCCTCGCCCCCAAACACGCTAGCGCGCTTACGACGTAGGGAAGGGAGAAATGGGTTTTTGGCATTACTTTGGATGAGGAATGGGAGTAAGTGATCGATCGGGGTAAAGTGGTATGGGATCTGCTCAAGCACCTAATCCCCTCTGAAATACTTTTTAAAAAGATACCAAAAGAACTAGCAGCTAGTAAAAAGAAACTAGAATAAATGAAATGGGTCCACAGGATTACCTACCCCCCTCCAACAGCCGCCTAGTACCCTCTGGTGGAGTAATCCCAATAGCAGCTATATGCGGATGTGTTTAGTGGTTGAGGGCTAGGACAAGAGAGTCAGGGTATGGGAGAAGATGAGGCTTGGCATGTACTATATAGTTGAGGGTCTCTCCTCCCATCGATGAACATGCTCACACACTTCTCCTATCTGCACTGCTTGAGTGAGTTGACCCCTCCGCTCTTATACGGCACACGACATTCTGCTTCCGCTACCTAAGTTCCACACCATCACCCTCCTCCCCCACCCACCCCTTGTTTCTCCCAGCGCCATCCCCAGCCAGTCTCTCCT
>PYWC01000055.1:534341-545744 GCA_003182015.1 Tuber magnatum
TCCTCTCGCGCAGCCCCCTTTGGGGGTTTTTGGGCGTCGGGGTTGGGTGGTGTTCGGCGGGGTGGTTGATGAGTCGGCGGGGGGGTTGGTGATGGGGACGGGGGTGGGGATGGCATGGAACTCTGCTTCTCGACCACACGCCCGACCAATCCCTCATTCAGGCCTTCCAATGGGAGAAGTCCACAATGGGTACCCACTTCATCTGCCCTTATCATTTCAATCTAATCCCCTAGGCGACCGGAGTGCAAGGTATCCTGCCAGTGTTCGCAAGTAGCCAGGCTGACCCACAGATACCCTATAGATATACAGTCTGCCTAGGCCAAGTCGGAGCGAAACTGACCGGCTTTCGGTATGTGCCATGTGATTAGTAAATATTTTTCAATGGGCAGCAGATATCTGGAGATGCCGGCAGATGTCCCGGAACACCTCCAGAGGTTTGAAGGTATTGTCGAATATCCGCCCTTAAGATGCGCTATCTGGAGCTAAATTTATCTTCTGGTCTATGCCTGGGACACACTGAGAGAAATGGGAAAATTTATGACGAGTTCAAAGCGTTAAGAGTGGTAAGAATGCTGCGCAATTTTATATTGCTTATATATTCCTAAAGTCTAGCGTGGATAAATTATTTGCGTGTTAGCGATTGACATTTTATTACCGGGCTGTTTTCTTCTAGTACTTTAGTATCATCACGGACCTCAAATTCTGCAAATGCCACCTCGGATCTTCCCCACCACATGGTTCTCCAAGCAGTCTTCATCCGAATAATTCCGCACCGCACAATATTCCTTCTATTTTTCCCCACCCTGGTGATCCCGTTGGAGAAAGCTCTAGAGGCGACTAAGATCTGCACTCAGGGGTCTCTCAACCCCCGCTCCCGTAAGGATTCAGAGTAAAGATAACATATCACCTGTTGTAGTCACGCACGTGCAGAAACCGTTGGCGCGCGCGGTAGTGCTCCGTTTGCTCCATGTCAATGTACCGTTATCCACAGATAAAATTGATAATGTATATATGTGTGCTAAAAACCCGCTGAATGGAGGGCAATCATGCGGGATCACTCGAAAACCCGTAGATTTCTACAGTCTCGCCGAGCCCGGCTAGGCGAGTCCTGGAGAAGCGGCTCTCGGGAGAGTCCAGGACAGCCGGGTCAGGCCCAAAATCTGACCGGACAGGCCGATATTGATCCAGCAGAACCTCGTCTTGTAGCTCCCCCTTTTCGGGATTTCGGGAGTCGGGATAAAAGAGCGCGTGGGCGGGGGGTTAGCAATCGAGAGCGGGTGGGCGATGGTATATATTTCCCCACCGGGTCGTGTTCTGCTAGGCTGAGCCGCAAACAGTTAGTTCAATTTTCCCTTTTCAGGTTCGATTCTTTCCTTCTCTAGCCGTAATCACTCCGCCTCGAGCTCCCGCTGAGCGACAGACCTCTCCTTTTCCTTCTCTGCCTTCTCGCATTTCCTCCCCCCAGTCTCCTCCACAATTTTTCCTAGCATGTTACTAATTTTTCGTAATCTTTGATGCTCTCCGCCCTCGGTATCGTGACCTTTGCAACGACTTTCTCAGCAGCATTGTGCGCATATTGGGGGTATTCGTGTAACGAGCTTGGCATTCAGTGGCCTTTGGTGGTGGCAGGGAGATTACAGGAGGCAGGGGTACGGAAGTAGTGTAATAAGTGGGGATAGAGAAGGAGAAGAGCGATCAAGCGCCATTGGCTCAGGTCCCAACCTCTGTAGTTTTTCCGGTAAGCACATGGGTAGATCCGCTTTGTTTGCCAACATAGTGTTAACACCACGCGTTATCTGGTATCGGATCGTGCTCCGTGTGCCCTTTCCCTAGCTGAGGGGGAAGTGCTCCTATTGAAGTGCCCCGAGAGGGCTTGGTGGAGGATTGGTTAACTAGAGTGGGATAGGTTAGCATCCACCCCCACTTCACGCTTGATTTCCCGCAATTTCCCATGGCCCGACCCCTCCGCCCTCGTATCCGCTCGGTAAAGCAGGTATCATACTCTGGGTGCGCTGCTGCAGGTATGCGTTTCGGCGGAACCTCAGTCTGTCGGGTAGGCGATGTGCCGCAGTTCACGAAACACACGGGAAATGCTTTACCATCTCGGGTTTTCATGCCCGAGGAATTGGTGTGGCTGTCACTATCTTAATTAGTTAGCCGATGCTACTATAGTGGGCGATTAGTATAAATAATTAATTTAAACTCAAGATCCGACACCAGGCACGCCCCGGGGCAGCGGTAAGATGAGAATGGTGTTTATTGACAAACTCTGGCATCCGGTCATAACCCAGGGTTAGGGCCCAACTCGGTGATATATAGTGACATGCCATGGCAAAAAAAAAATGAAATTATCGTCAGCGGCGGCTTGCCGGGGACTCTTGCTTCTTACACAAATGACCCGGCATTGATATTGCCAAGCCAAAACCTGTATATCCACTCACCTAGCTGATTCACCCGCCGGAGTCTATTTCAGAACGCCTTCAATGGGATGTATCCTTTTGAGCATTATCCGAAAGCAGGTGGATTCAACTTCCGTTGCCCGTGCACACGCGGTGCGGCACCACTCCGCGATCCAGATGTGTGCGATCGTAGGCAGTGTTGGTAGATCAAAAGGGTCGCGAATGGGGGGTTGGCCACTGCAATACCTGCCGATATCATACTACCGAGAAACACTATAGAACACAAACCTCTTGCCGAGCAGGAGTTTCCCCCCTCTCCAACACTTACCCGCGGTTCCAACTTCCAACGTCTAGCTTTCTATTCCGAGTCGGAGACTGTCCTTGCAATAAAGAGCTATTTTTGAGCTACCCTGCAGAACGCCCGACCCCTGAATTCATCGCCTCTCTAGGAGTCTTGATAGAGTTACGAAAATCGGAAGCAACTAGTACTGTACAAAGCTTGAACAACATAAAAAGCTCTATGGTATCATTACTCACCCCACATTCCGCTCCCACAACAACCCTAGCTTACGCACCAATCCCTATTCCCCACAAACTCCTCCATGTAGATCCTCGTCACCGAACCTGGCATCGCAAAGACTAGCACTATCACCCGTCTCCCACCTCCACCTCCATCACATATCTCCTCTTCCGCCAGCTTCCTCCGCGTGTGCTGCTCCATCTTCCATACCTCCTGCACCCGGACCGCAGCCTGTAGCCGTCTATAAGCCATTTGTTGCCAAAACCACAGTTATTCCTACACTTGTATTATCTTCGGGTACTCGCTCGAGCTTCCTCACCTCCTTTACCTCTTCTACTATAGTTGCCCGCCATGGACCCCACACGAGGAAACACCGCGGGGGTGGCAGTGGAAAATTAATTGTAGGCACCGGAGACTAGTGCAACCTACTCACCATTAATCTGCGGAAAAACGATGGAAGAGGAATCCCACTCTCCGGGATGATGACGATGCATTGGGCCGACAGTCTGGAAAAAGCCTTCGGAGTAATCCGAGATCGCTTTTTTTAGAAGGACTCTGAATTTTACACGAGTTTTCCCTTAAATTATCTTCACCTTTCATACCCGCTGTGTGAAAACTTGGTCATTCGAGGGATGTATTGGAGCTATCGGGCGCCATGGTCAGAGCACAGGACAGTTGGTGGGAGTGATACTGTGAGAAAGGATATTGAAATTGTGTAAGCGAATTTTTCGCTACCTTGGTATGCGGTTCGTATTTGTCAGCAGGGAAAGCCAGCAGAGGTCCATGAGAGCTGCAGGGAGAGGATATTCCCGCGAGCCGAGCCACGGTTAGGCAGTCGGTATGTGAGAGCAAGTGTGACTGCAGCCGCGGGTTAAGAAGCGGGCAATGAGTACTCTATTGTGACCGTGTAGATATGCTGTCTGCAATAGCTGCTAGGTCTGGATAGCTTTGCCTGAGCTACGCTAACATCTTGCGGGTGATATGGTGCATCACGGAAAAGGCAAAGGAGGGGAAAGGAACAAACAAAGCGGTTTTCAAAGAAGCCTATAAGTTAGCCTATGGATCTGCACATATATGGTCACTGGGGGATCGTTAATATATACTTCAGCATAAGATGAACTAAGCAACGAAAGGTCTAAAGATCAAGTTCTTGCAATAAGTAAGCCGCCACAATCAGTGGAGACCCCAGCGAATACCAGGATTCCTATCGGCTCCAGTACCCACAAGGCGGGGACTGTCCAGGAGGTTTACCGGTAAAGATTGGCCACTAAGGGGAAATTCCGGAACCAATACCAGGTGAAGAGAGAAGCACCGACACATTTCCAAAGACAAATTTTAGCCTTAGATGGGGGATACCCTGTCCGTGGGGAACCGGGGTCTTGCGCACAGCACTCCAAGCCGAGGTTAGGAAGCGGTACTGTCACATGCCCCCCACTCGAGATCCTTCGAGTATGACTACGAGTATGATACTTGAGTAATGCCGGTGGAGCCGGGGCATAGGGTATCCCACTGTTGCTCTCTTACCACTGGACCAATGATCCAAGAGACTCACGAGGGAGGCAGAGGGGTGAAGGCATCCTCTCAGAGTTTCGGTTCTTCTCGTCTGAGAGTAGTATGGGGTAGCTCTATACCCACTATCCTTGGGCAACGGGTAACATGTATTTAATATCGTCCTTTTTCCTCCTACACCACCCCAATGTATGACGATGACCCCCCCGCAGTCTGCAGACGAGCTCCGGAGCACGATCCACCAGAATGGGCGCAGTATCACTCCATAGGAAAGCTGTTGGATTCTGACAGAATGAATATGTACCGCACCGATCATGGACTAATAAATATGCAAGCACTCGTAAGGTCGTGACGCTTCTGAACACAACTGCTATTGCATGAGGGCAAAATGTCGGTCAGAGCTCCAAAGTTTTGATGTATGAAATAGCAGTCGTGTTCATAAACGTCACGGCATTATAATACGAGTGCAGTGAATTCCCGGGGGTATGTGGCTGTTCTGGGGGACACGGGGCACCCGGTTGCGGGTAAGTTAGGCACAGATGAGTTGGGGGGGGGGCTTGCAAATGCCTGCTGAATGCAACCCTTTCGCAGCCAGCCCCCATCCGAACCGCAACGTAGGGATCATCTGACGTATTAGGGACCGGAGGCAAGGTAGCAAGCTTATGATACCGCACGGTGCCTCGAATCCTTAATCCAGGGTGCAACACCACGAAATGGCCGAATACAGGATGACAGTTTGCTACGGCGAGGGCATAGCCGGATGTTTGGCAGTTTCTGGGAGTGCTGTTTATTTGCTAACATTTTAAATTGCCTTGTGAATGCGGTTCTTCAATGAGTGTTCAAAAATAAAGGTATGAAGTTGGTTCCCATTTAGGCAAAGTATAGGCATTTACTACGATACCCAAGTTAACGTTTTTTGTACTTTGAGTTTTCCGTCAGATGTTTTGGGCCCTGGGCTTCCCAGAGTTTGTGGGGAGTTCGGACATGTGGTGGTGGTGGGTGGGTTGGGCCGTAGTGGTATGTTTTGAATACCGCTAGGGATATTGGTCGAGAAGGGTTTCAATCGATGTGAATGGAGCATTCGTAGTGGCGAGGTGCTGTATCGCTATTCTTGAAAGGCATGGAAAAGTGTGGATGTGATCCCGGGCTGTAACGGTTCAGGAAGGGGGAAGGACCAAGCCCCACCCTGATGCTTGACAATTGTCCATTGGTGGGTTGGGGTCCGGCTCTTTGAGAAGCAGGAAAAGCCACTTCCAGAGTATCACTCAAGGCAATCTGGAGAAACACAGCATTCGCTGCTCCGATTACCATCCATATTATCCCATTTTAATCGGAGCTTCGCGTATTACGTATCGCATTTGCGACCATCCCGTGTGCCCCCCCGTTCCCAATATTAGTAATTCTAGGGTTGCATAACTGCAGAGACAACAAAGACAATATCGAAGAGCTCGGGGCCGTTGAAATCCTTGTTTATCGTTATTCACGATGCTATTCAACCTCTTTTTCAGGTTGCATGGCGGTAGAAACAAACCCTACGATAGTCCAAACCCGCCAATGCTCCCAAGCCACCTTTGGTTCACCGTGGGAGTCTACAGTAACCTCATATCCGATGAGAAGCCATGCCAAACAATTTTATGAAATGGAAATCCCGGTGGAAAAAGCACGGTGCTTTGAATAATGCCGGTATGTTGCCGTGCGCATGGAAGCAACGAAAAAGCGACTCAAGAATAATTTTCGAAAGTTTTCAACTGCGACCTCATGTTCAGGAAGATATAACTTCATGGAAGTGCTCATAAGATACTCCTCTATGATTCGGTGTTTGGGGATTTTTAATCAAAGCACCATTGGCGGATACAGTAAAATTCCGAATCACCCATATATCCGGTGGTTTTCAGAGCCACTTTTGCCTAGTCTAGCCTCAGTATTGTGTATATAAGTTATTATGTAAGAAAGAACGAATTATCGTACCCATGATCTTAGTTTCATAGGGCTAGGCACCATAAGATGCAACATTCTACTCGTACATGTATCATAGCATCAAAGCCACAATTCTGGGCATTTTATTTATTGGTGATCTGGGGGACCAGCGTGCAGATGGGAGTACTCGTACGAGTAAACGTTACTTGCGGCTGAACCCGTCAGCTCGGCACCACTGCTTCTTCGGGTCACAAATCACATTTCGCGGCTATCAGCGCATGGTGACCACACACACGCCCAGAGCCATTCGCACTGAACAGTACAGTACTCGTACAATACTCGTAAGGTCGTGACGTTTGTGAAAACCACTGCTATTGCATACACCAAAATTTTGAGGCTCCGGCAGACCTTTTTTCCACATATTTAGCAGTCGTATTCAGAAACGTCACCATCTCACGAGTACTCGAGTACAGTACCCCGCCATCCGGGGAGAGGGAAAAAGAAAGTCATGAAAACAGGGCGCGTTGCCCTCGCCGCGGGGGGGGTGCATGCTGAACCTGAAACTAATGACTTTGTGCTATTGAGCCAAACTGCCCCCCATCGAGAAGCCATGAATTATTGGCCAAATCATCATGGTGTGGACCGGGGGAGCTGGTGCGCTCGCCCCAACCGCCCTGTTGCAACCGATCGAGATAACGATACTTGGTAGCCTGGAGCATTGTTGGCACTCGAGTGCTTGTACTGTACAGTACGTCGTACGGGCTATGATACCGTAAAAACTCGTGAAATACACTATCTCCGCCAGCCCATGATAGGGTTAGTTTGACAAGTTAATAGGATTACGAATACCAGTTAGCGAGATCCAACCCCTGTTGAGGGCTGATCTTATACCATGTCAGGAAAACGCTAATCCTTCTCAGGAGCTTTGACTCAGAATCCGGAGATTTGAGGGCTGAGGAGATGTAGTGGACCTCACGAATTTTTACGGTACATTATTTTAAGCAATAGCTCCCATTATCGCTACCTTCCACTGCTCGAGCACTACAGCACTGCTAGTACTGGTATTGCTATCGACACTACTGCTACCTCCACCGTTCCTACTGCTGCCGAAAAGCGCCCATATTCCAGGCTCTTTTACCCCAGCCCCCCCCCTCCTCGCAAACGGCCCCGCCTAGTTTGATTAATCACTTTCCCCCGACAGTTGTAGGTTTGCCATCTGCCCGCTATCATACCCGCATGATACCTGTGGTTGACCGATTTAGTTCCATATTCCGCTCATCCGTTACTCTTCGGGGACCACTTTTCGTTGCTAACTTCGACCACCAGCGGGGCCGCTTCCAATACAAGGCCGCACCCACACGAATTTCACCTCCTGCTACCAGCGGCAATGCCAGTCACCATCAAGCCCTCACCCGAACTCGTGGGCCGCAACACCGACCCCACGGTCCATTCAGCTGAGGCCCTGCTGGAGCATGCATCCAAAGACTTGTCATCAGGATATGAAGGATTCAATTGGATGACTGGTAAGGTGGATCGGCAGGACAATCGCCGGATCATTCAATCCTCCTTTCACGAACTCGACACCCAAAATTCCCCGATAATCCCATACGGAAACGGGCTAGTCAATGGTGTCATCCGCGCCTTCCAGCAGGATCTTCACCTGGTTTTGCGGCCTGATGATATCTGGCTTTCTATCCTCACGCAGTTCAGCATGTTTGTCAACGGGAATGCGGAGCATCTGCGCACGCAATTTGTCTCTCACCGGGGCAAAAAAGAGCTCATTGTTGACGCGCGCCCGTACTCATTGTGCGATATAGACATGGGCAAGTTCGCGCAGGCCATGACGGTGCTGATCCAGGAAAATGTCGTGGATCCACAGCTCAGGGAGTTGATAATGCCTAGTTTCAGCACCACAACCGATGAGGATAAGTCTGTCGCAGCAGTAGTTATGATGGGGACTTTGCAAAGGTACTTTGACTATGGCATTGTTTGCGGATGCGGGTTTCCCTCCGTAACCTTGCAAGGCGAGCAATCCGACTGGGAAGAAATCCTCCACAAGGTTCAACGCCTACCGAAGTATGGCCCACAGACAACCGAATGGGTCCGCCTCCTAACCCCCATCATCGAGCACATGATTGCATCCTTCGTCCAGCCAGCCTCCCCAGACATTAAGAATTTCTGGCTGCGAGCCTGCCATTCCATTGGGCAGGGAGGATCTGCTGGTCCGCGCACCCTATCCGGGTGGATAACCGCCTTCTGCTTCTTCCAGGGAAATGGTCAGCGGACTGAAGAATACTCGGATGAACAGCTGGGTCGCTCTTGGGGCGGGATAAGCATTGCTGAGAGAAAGAGACTGGTCCTGGGCGACGTAGTCTACCCCATCATAGAACCCTCGAGCATCGTCAAAGGGGTTGTGACGGTTCCTGTTAAGATCAAGGACCACGGGGCCGGGCTAGAGTACGAGACAACTATGGTTGCGGGTTCTGTTGGGATGACGGCTTCCGCCGCAAATGGTGGAAGGCATTTGAACACAGTGCAGCCTAGGTCCGGGTGGTGGATGTTACAGGATTCAGTCAAGTGGATGAGGGTGGCAATGATTTCACACATTCTGACACTCAAGAGTTTTCGGGATCTTATTTGCTAGTGCGGGGAGAAATTTTTTGCCGGGGGTAAGAGTTCAAGATTCGCGGAGCTTTTGTTCGGATAGTGGGTACGAATAGTTAGTTGTATTGGAAGGATTTCTAGTGACCATTGCATCACGTTCATGCTACTATGTCTTTTCCAAGTATCTACCATCTTTTGCTTTTCCGCTGTGCATGAAATCATGTGTGAGGCTACATATCCCCCACCTTCTATCCGTCACCGCCCAGTGTTCCTGCACCCCCCCCCCTCCTCCCTAGTTGCATACCCATCCCTCGAGCGGTCAAAGACAGTAAAACCCTCGACCAGGCACGCTAAGTCTAGATCGGCTAGCCGCTAGCTATTTCAGGTTATGAATTGGGACTTTTCAATGTTCAAGTGACTCGGCACCCTAGCACCCAGAATTTCTCAACGGATAAAAATGCTTGGATGCCCCCAAAACAGGATTAGCGCGCCTGGTCGTGAATTTTACAGTTTCCAACCGCCCAAGGGATACTCAGAACAAGCGAGTATCTTTCTCCTGCCCTATCGCTCACCCAGTATCTCGACCTACGCAGGCCAAGCTATTGCTCCAGTGCATCGGGAGCATGAAATTCAGCTAAATTGGTTATAAGCTGCGCCTGTCGCTCCTCCTCGATTCTCATTTGCCTCGAGCGCGCCTCACCCCAAGGTACACAGGGGTCATATCCTTACCGAGAGCTGTAGATAGTGGGTTTTTAAGATCGCCAGTAACAGGAGCGGTAGTTGCAGCACGGAATAAGGTATTGCTTGTTCTCTAATCGCCTCAGTGCGGCATTCCCAGCAGATGATATCACCTAGGACATTAGCCGACGACCGGTTATCGGAGTTTTGTTATCAGAATCGGAAACCCTCCAAATTTTTGACAATGGTTCTAATAGGTCCAACAAGGCCCAGAGGACATCTTCGCAGGGTCTGCATGGGTGCGATAACATGCTGAGGTTTAGGGTTCACAGTTCTATTTTAGCGAGAAGGGGTCCATTCTCCGCCACGAGAGTTGGTCGGGTTTAGCAACCTACAAAGGCCATTATGTCCTTGCGTGCGACTGATATGGATCCGTAACATGGTTTTGTGGCTGGAAGTGTGCGGCAATGCCTCGAAAAAAATGGGGCTTTCATCTACCGGTACTGGATTCATTCCTTGAAGCTTCGTGGGGGGTGGAGCGTTACCGGACGAACCCCACGGGAATGTTCCCGACTTCTCAAATTATCTTTCGTAGCAAGACTAGACTATATCATACGGTAGTCTTTGAAAGTCAGGTGCCGACTAGGCAAATTTCTGCTGTGGAGAAATCCCGCCGCCGAATAGACTTCCATGACCGCGATTCGTTGGCGTAGAGTATTGTCCCCTCTAATAGCGAGATATAATTTCACACATATGACAGTCATGGCAGTGGTGGTTGCTTATTAACTTATGGTACATAACACATAATTAGTATATATTATACTGTAGAGGCTCTGAACTGTATCCAGTTCGACTCCGCGTTATCATAAAGCATCGTCAATTGTAACACCCCCTCCCAGCGACCCTCGCCACACACGGGGGGCCAAAAAACAGACACACCAAACAAATGGTATCATGGGTCACCAGCATATCTCGTAAGGCGGCGCCTAGATAATACTTGTACCATTTTCTGATGCAATTCTTCCACTTCGCTACCCCCTAATCCGGAATACAACAACCTTGGTATCATCCCACTTAAGACTCCAAAGTGAGAACCGCACAGACACCAACTGTAAACTCAACGAACGAAGAGAAGGGGAAATTTCCGGGGGGTCAGTTATCCACGATACACTGCAGCCACCCCCGACCCAGCCCCCAATTCACCGAAGGATCTCAAGTTTCCCCCTACCGAACCAGCCCACACCAGGAACTGCGATTAAAAACCTGCCCGATGCGGAAAAACAGTTCTGTGCTAGATTTACGATCACTGAACAGAGGGGTTGGGGATATGTCCCGTATTAGTCAGGAATCCTATCCAAGTGATTGCCTATTAATTGTCGCACAAGCCAGATCTCCCCTCTTTTTTCAGCTACGATCTTCCAAACAGGTTGAATCTACCCACAGAAGGTTTACAAACTCCTCCGATACCCCGACAGATTCCTATTCCGTTTCTAGATTCGAGCTACATTTTTGACATAATATCATGGCCCATACCGCGCAGATCCAAGGGGTCAACTTCGGGGACGGCAATGCCAACTGTGGCAACATAGTGGCAAATTACAAACCCGTCTACAAGTCCGACGAGGATGCTCAGATTATGCGCTGGCTCTCCCCGCTGGAGCCAAAAAACAGACATCAAGGCGTGCGCAACGACCGATTCGACGGTGTTGGGGATTGGCTTTTGGAGACAAGCGAGTTGCGGAAGTGGAGGGGCAGCGAGGGTGGAGCTGATGAGGC
>PYWC01000055.1:550455-572571 GCA_003182015.1 Tuber magnatum
CCCCAGTCACTCCCCCGTCATAACACTACCTCACCCATCCAGCCCAATCACCATCACCTCCAAAACCACTTCCAAAACCACTTTCCACGCCACCTCTTCCCCCCCTCCAACAGCCGCCTAGTACCCTCCTCCCCTACCCACCTCTCGCTTCTCCTACTGATTGTTGGAAATCGCGAGGTGCTGCTCGGCATGCTCTCACGATAGTTCATTGTTCGGATCGTTTCTGGGAGCGCGTTTTGGCTCCGGGCATGTTCGGGCGCATTTTGCCTTCGGGCATGGTTTAGCAATTCAGGAAAGCATTTCAGATGCAGGAATGCGCGGAGGTTTTGGCTTAATATATCCGCCGGACAGAATGTATGGAAAGGGGCGAAGGCCGTAGGGAAAGCCGGAAAGGATGCATGGAGGGCCGGAAGGTTGGATGCCCGGAAGCTATGGGCAGCAGGAGTGTTTGTCTTTCCCTTGTTAGCTTTGGAGTTTGCAAGTGAGTGGGAGACATACCTAGAATGGATAGGATAAGAGGATATGATTGTTGTTGTTGTTATATTACTCCTGTCTTTACCGTTAGTTGATGACGTTGTTGTCGTAGCGAAGAGAAGAGTTTTTCACGCCCCTGAGTTATGCGATCGTTTTACTCGTGCGTCTCAGCCAAGATTTGCCTTCCCCATTTGTAGTACTCGCGCGGCCGAGTTGAAGTTGCGTACCTAAAGCTAGCAATGATCGTCGGGCAATAGAAATAAGCATGACGTTATTGATGAAGTACTGGATTCAGTACTACATACTGTGGCAACACCTGATACTGGTATGTGATTGTATTCAGAAACCATGGTTCAACCATACCATCATAATAACAAGAACACCTCTGATTGCAAAAAAATCAAAGTCTCAAACTTATCCTTTCTCAACATGCCTCTGACACATTCTGGGATTCGAAGTACACCACATATGCCTTTACTCAAGCGGACTGCAATTCTCACATTAAATTGGCATGGAAACATGTTCTTTGCTCAGATCGAAAGCACTCTTGGTATCAAAAAGAGGACAGGGATGGAGGTCATATGAAGGGCAAAGGTAAATATTCTAGGATATGGTTACTGTGTACCTAAATATTTAACCTATCAAAATACACAGTCTCCACTGATTGGCTTGTTTTCAGAAACCAGAGTCTGAAGCAATGACTATTAGGATTTAGCCAATCAGTAGTGAGTATGTATTTGGACAGGATTTGTATTTAAGTATCTGCAGCTATAAAAATGAAAAACTAAGTAAAAATAGGAATGTGCTTCAGACTTATAGGATTTTGGTGATGTTTTGGCATGCCTGGAGAGTACACATGATGGCGGAAACCGATGCAGGTTTCCAGAAAACAGTGAAGAGTTACTAGCTCTTCAAGATCTTAGTCAAAATGATGAAGAGCATTGGTTAATGCCATTTCCCAAGATCGCAAAAGAGTTAGGAATTGTAGCTGCTTGTTCAACCCTCGAGGAGGTATTTCAGTTGCAGTATTGTATATTTCGTCGAAAAGCCTCACATAAACCATTGCTCTCACCAAGCCAAATTGAAGCCTATTTAGCGTTTGCCCATATGGCTTTACAAATAGCAATTAATACAATTGTTTTCACTGATGAAACGTGGATTGAATTCAACGCTCCATAGTGACAGCGAAATATTTCATGCTACATGGGGATAAATTCAAACGAGTACGCCATTTACGACCGAGATCATGAGAAGCACCCAATTTGAGTGATGCTCTGGAGAGCTATATTCTTTGGTCAAAAAGGACCTTATTATATCTGGGAGCAAGAAAGCGAAGAAGAAAAGTACAGCTTTTAACAGATTGTTAATAGTGAAAACGAAGCTAGATTTGATAAACAAGTCTACAATCAGTCACAGGCATATATTCCAGGTACCTGGCAGCAAGAGACCCTAGAGGAGTACAATATCAGAATTGATAATAGTAATATGGAAGAAGGACGAACCCGAAGACATAAGCGTAAATGACGCAAACTCGAACAACTCTTTAAAGAGATGTACTTGGAGTTCCAGAGCTGAGATGGTATAAACTGGGTTGCGTATTGGGAGTGGGTTTTAAGACCAAAACTCTATCTGTGGATCGATGAGATATAGAAAAATACTGGCATGCCTTTAACTTACTTGGTTGAAGACAATGTGCTAGCACACCAGACAGTATGAAGTGTTGATAAGAAGAAGAGGCTTAAGAGAGGTACTATCATGCTGGATTGGCCTTCAAAATCCCCTGATTTGAATCAGATTGAACCTCTTTGGGACTATGAAAAGGACGAGATATCTACTTGGCAGTTTGTGGGCACAAGCTGAAAGACCATTGATTCAGCAAAGCAAGCCTTACTGAGGGCTTGGAATAACCTTCTCAGAGAGATCATTGATCAAAAATGTTCATCTTTTGATGCAAAGCTTGGACAGGTTATTCTTCATAGAGGTTGGAATAATATAAATAGTTAACTACAGTCACACCTAGCAGTTTAAGATGGGCAGGATTCAAAGGAATGCCCACCCCCCCTTCTCGAACACCCAATCCCTTCAGGCAACAGGAGTATTGATACCGCAGAGCCTGTTGGATTACCTATAGAATATGTAATTTGGTAGCTGTATGGATCTGCAGTTTGGCAGATATGTGATTAGATAGATAGGAGGCTATCGGGTATATTTTTTTGTGTTGTGGTGGAGTGATTGTCCATAGATAGGTGAAGGCTGGGGATGGACTTTTTTTAACAAGTAAATATGGTTGAGTGGTCAAGTACGATACAGTAAATGGTCGAAGTCAAACCAGTATCTTAAATGGTATGAGGAAAGAAAACATCGTAAAATCAATAGATACTCTAGGATTGATCCTGAATTTAGTACTTTATACATTGTATCATGCTTGTTTCTATTGGCCCAACGATTATTGCTGACTTTGAGTGTGCAACTTCAACTTGACCATACAAGTAGTGTGCTGGGAGGTTGTTCTTCTTTACCAAGGAAGTATAGTATATTGTTACTATGCAACTAGTGGTGGGGACAACTCAGATTGCGTAAATATGTTGCAAGAAAGTTTAACATCACTAAACTGAATTCTCCATACCTCAGGGAAAGAGCCTTTCTAAGTCAACTAAAGCTGCCATTGTTGCTCTTTATGTATATACACAGATGACCTTTGAGCAGTTGTTAGTTTGCCTGTAGGTTAAGAAAGAAATAGCAAGACAAAAGTTCAAGAGGATTGAGGTCAGTATGGGTCTTGCATAAGGGTTTCAATATGTGCTTAGAAGTTAACAAAATTATTTAAAAATAGGAGTGTTCTTCACCTGGTCATAATATTCCAGATATGTTAGTAACTGTTGAATTGAGTAACAAGATCCATGAAGAACCTGCCGTTCAGGAACGTCTTCTCCTGGGTTCAGCAGAATCAGAATGAATAAAAACCCTTGCTCTGCAAGACATTGAATATTGCCTAATAACATTGCTAGAAATCGTCTTAGAAGTCAGAGTTGATATATTGTGTGGAACCATCTACCATATGATGCATAAGTATTGTAATTTGTTCTGATACAAACGATGAGCAAAGTGCCCTCTCACCCAGCAGAGCAAGCTGGAATGCTTGGACTTGGTAGAATGGGGATTGGTGCAACCTATAGAATTATTTGTTTTTAGTGATAAGATGAATTTTGAGATTGGGGTACCCTAAAGACTATAGAATATTACCAGACAAAGGGGAGAGTATAATGTGTTCGGGCCAGGCCCTAGTCATGTAGCGGTATGATAGGAGCAGATGGCTTCTTGATCAACAAGAAGCGAGTGCGGCTTTCTAAAGAAGGCTTCGAAGGGGTGTAATAGGAGATCAAAGAAGTAACCGTTCAATCAAGTATATTTAGAATATTGTCAGTCGAAGTCTGCTGTTTCCATTGTGGAAATCAGCAGTCTTTAAATACAGCATATCGCTTATCTCCAGTATGAGTGATATTCCAAAACGTTGTGTGTATCAACTGATAGTACACAAAACAATACAAGTATCAAGCGATACTGTGAAACCAAACATAAAACATTGTGTATATCAACCGATAGCACACGAAACAATACAAGTATCAAGTGATACTGTGAAACCAAACATAAAACATTGTGTGTATCAACCGATAGCATACGAAACAATACAAGTATCAAGCGACACTGTGAAACCAAACATAAAACAATAACCTAGTACCCGTACCGGTTACAGAGAGGATCCATATGCTTCTGCCACTTCAGATAAGAAAAAGTGTGGCCTAAGCATTATAGTGTCTAGTAGTATTGTGCTTGGTTTTAAGGGCCCCTTATGGGTATAGGTGAAGAAAATACCAGAAGAGAGAAATATAAATAATAAGCTATTATGGAGGGAAAATGAGGAAAAGGCATAACGAATAGAGTAGTGGAGGATTAATGCAACTATTCCAGGAACTCAGGAATACAAATACTTACAAGTTCTGAATGGAAACATCGCCCAGTATAATGTCAACTGAAGTCCCAATGATCCCTGCTGCATGCCCCGCTGTCCACACTAAAAGTTTACTGAGAAGGTACAGAGTTGCAATTCTGGGAGAGGCTTGGATTGGTTTTTATATCGTGGGGAAATTCTTTATAATTTTGTTTATCTTTTTGTAGAAACTATTCAAGCTGAGACAGGTAGACACTGTTGGCTTGTTGAGGATAATGCTGGCAATCATACAACAGCAGCAAGGATGGATAAGGATGAGGCAGTAGCTAGGTGTATATGTTAGTTTTCACAATGGCCAGCAAACTCTTCTGACTTAAATGAGATCGAGCCTTACTGGAATTATCTTAAGGATGCAATGATAGAGTATGACTTTACTGGAACAAGTGAGCACACAAGGGAGCAGGTAATAAATACTCTTAGGTTTGAGTGGAATTGTATGCCTCAGGAGTTGGTTGATTGTTTCTGTATAAATTTCCACCTCAATCTGTTACAGGTTTGTGCTGGGAGAGAAGATAATAAATTTAATACCTAATGGTATAGCATAGTTTGCCATATCTGAGGATATTATATAAGTTAATACGTATCATGTTTGGCACTTGGTATACCAGAATATGCGAATATCCTACCCCATTGAGTTCAAAGTTCATTGTATAAATCACCAGCTATTGTTATATATGCTTTTGATTCCCTGAATAGTTAGTCTGGGTTCTAGTCTCATACTTCTTATGAACTATGCTTATTCTGGAAGAAAGATTCGGCTGCAGTCATTATGACAAATGGGGAAGGCAAATCTTGGCTAAGATACACGAGTATATGCAGAGATATATATAGAGGTGGAGGGTTAGGTTGAGAGAGTGATGGTATGTCTAGGAGAAGATGAGACGGTGCTTGGCATATATTCATTCCGTATACCATAAAAACTATAATAATTGAGTAGAGTGCTAGGAGGTTGGGTTAGAGTAAATCAGTCAGAACTAAGGGAAATCAATGTCTTGAATCAATTTTAGTATTTTGGGCAGAGTCATTTCAGCTCACTCAGACCCTTGTATTAATAACATATCATCATCACTCTTGAAAGATATAAAGTAGCAATAGATTTTAATGTATAATATACTATTCTTTCTCCTTTAAAATATGCGATACTCTGTTTCTATTTGATATTAATATACAATTTTTTTTCTGCAAAATAAACTCCTACAAAATATCAACAAAAATAATATGAAAAGAAAACGGCATATCTGGACACATAAAGGTCAAGCCTGTACTCCCTCCCCTTCTAGCAGAAAGGTTTTATGCTAGTATTAGAAAGTGAAGAGGGACAAAAAGAAAGTAACTTACCGAAACCCTCCTAGCTCAACAAAAGCAGCCCACCAACTTGAAGAGAAATTCATATCAGTCATATACTATTAGCTATAAACTTCGAGTATTAGCATATTGGTATGGAAAAAATATACGATGCGGGCCAACAAAATACTGAGAGCTCACCTAGATTTAAGTAGCAAAGTACTTTCGAATACCTATAGGGAATTTATCCCATTGGAAAAGAGATGAAAAGGAGGGAAAATATGCTGATGCATGAAAGGATTAGTGATGTCTAATAGGTGGGGGAAGGTACTATAGTTAGAGTAAGATGGTAAGATTATTACATAATGTGTTCTGAAAGTGAAGAGGATATTGAAGGCAGGTTCAAAGAGGCTGATTTAGACATATTAGCAAAGACCTATTCACAAAAGTCCATCTGGGAAAGAATACTGAGCTTTTCAAGTTTTTGAACGGATGGTTTTGGGGATTCCTACAGGCATATCAAATTAGCTTGCGATTCATTACCAACAATGCCAATAAGCTAATGACCAATTTTTCGAATACCATTCTAGAGTGGATGAAATTCAATTGACGTAACTCTCAACTGCAGTCAGATAATGAAATGGGATTAGGAGACATATCAAGTGATATTGGGAGATACCGGTTACAAAACATTTGTAACATAGATCAAACTCCCTTGCTCTTCAAATACCTCGAAGGGCAAACCTATAATCTAATTGGTGAGAGAACTGTTTGGGTACAGTTAAGTAGTAAGGCAGGTTGGGATAAGTGCAAGGGAACAATACAACTTACTATATTTGCTGATAGTATTTCTCGAGTAAAGCTACTCATCTTTTTTTCAAGGGAAAGAAGTTGGCTTAACAGGTGTGGTGGAGAAAAGGCTATACGATAGCCGAGTGATTGTAAAATTCAATCCCACAGCTTATGCCAACTCAAGCAATGTGCTCGAGTGGCTGGAGCAGCAGGTTATTACTATACTTGATAATCAGCCAACACTTCTTGCAATGAACCTCTTTGCTGCCCATAAAACAGAAGAGGTTCTTGATATCCTTTGTGCCGATGACATCACTGTGAGCATTATACCTTGAGGTTGTATTGAGCTGGTACAACCTCTCGATGTTTCAATTAACTGACCATTTAAAGATATCTTAAAGGTAATTTTTGCAGAAAAAGCCTGGACTTACCTTTAAAAAAAAAAAAAAACCTGCTAACTGGCATAAACTACAGGAAGAATTAGACAATTGGCTAGATACAATTGATAATGAGGAGGAAGAGATTTTAAAGAGTAGGGGAAAACTTACAGGGAGTATGGTAGGGAAGCGGCAAGTTGCAGCCACCTGGGCTGTTGGGAAAGCCTGAGAACAGTTTTCGCAGACAAAACAAGAGGTTGTTCGGTGTTCATCTCAGTATATGGAACTGATGCTTCCGATTGATGGAGGTGCCGACGATGAGATCTCTATCAAGGGGATAGAGACTGGTTTCCTATTACAAGGGTTAGCAAACTGCCATGATGGGGAGGATCTTACCTTAGGAGGTAATATAAATGGGTTGGAGAGAGATAGTGAGGTTGAAGCAGAACTGGATGATAATCTCTTGTCTGGGATTGAAGAGGTCGAGGATGGGGATGAAAATGTTTTTTTTTTTTGAGTAAATGCCAAGAACCCTCTTAAAATGATATTGTGTGATTGGTGATGAATGGGCTTGGCATGTTTCATCTTAATCCGACAACATAGCACACTACTCAATTATTAAAGTTTTTACGGTATATCATAGTTGAGGATCTCCCTCACATCCTTCTCCGGCCTGTACTGCTTGATTGAGTCGACACCTCCTGTCATCAATAGCGCACGTTGTTCCGCCTCCGCTACCGGAACGCCACGCCACCACTGATTTCACGTGGTGGTTTATTATCTATCTTTTCCCGCTTTGCCTCTTCCGCTTGGGGTCTGCTTGGATGCAACCATTCTGTTCCGTTCGCCCCTACAAAATTCCTTACGCTTCCATTAGGTAACGGTCATTTTGTATGTGCGAACGGAACGGAACGGTCGCATCCAAACAAACCCTTAGACTTAGTCCGTCCTCGCTTCGTGCTCTCTATTCCCGTTATTCGTTGATAATAGCCCTACGTTCCCTGAGCAGCGCCGTACTGTAGAGCAGCACTTCATCATACCCACGCCTGTATTCATAGAAAGCAACCTCGATCATTCCCGTCCTGTTCTGCATTTTTCGCAATCACCCAATTCACCCCCCCCCTCTCAGTAATCTCTCACCGCCTAGTCACCCCCGTCGGTGCATTACACCACTTTGGAATTGTAGTTCTGCGCGGTATGTACCATCAAGAAGATTCCCTGTCGGTAAACCAAACCCTAACCTCTTGTATCTGTTTCCCGGTGCCGGCGAACAGGCGAATGGTCAAGTGGTATTAACAAGAGGCCGAGGGTGGGGCTGGTGCAGTGTGGCCTACGTTAGGTATGATATGAAGTGCGCAGGGGGTATATCCCCCCGCCGGGACATCGTAAATCGTTACGATGCCCACGAACGTATGGTCCTGCCTAGCCCCCACACCCGTCAGTGTGCTTACGATGCATGGAAGGGAGAAATGGGTCTTTGGCATCACTTTGGACGAAGAATGGGAGTAAATGATGGATCGAGGTAAAGTGGTATAAAGTCTGCTCAAGCACCCAATCCCCTCTGTAATACTCTTTTAAAGGATACCAAAAGAAACTAGCAACCACTAAAAAAAACTAGAATAAGTGAACAGGAACTACAGGATCACCCACGCCCCCCCCCCCACGTCACTAGCGATCACCAACAGTTTATTTCAAACTATCAATCGCCTATGTACCCACAACAGCTCTACTATCTACATTGGGATGGCCCATATCAGTACAATGGAACCCTAACCCTAACATACAGAATGTGGTTTCAACCCTGCAGGTATCGTATCATATCATACCGCTTGACCCTTCGCCGGTTCGCCCATACCGGGAAACAGATACAAGAGGTTAGGGTTTTGTTCACAGACATGGGGTCGCCTTAATGCTACCGCACAGAACCACAATCACAAACTGGTCTAGGAACCGATGGGGTGATTAGGCGAGGAGAGGCTGCCGGGAGAGGAGTGAATTGGGTGACTCCGAAGCCATAACAGGACAGGAGAGATCAAGGTTGCTTTATATCAATAAAGGTTTGGGTGTAACGGGCAGTGCCGTACACTGCAGCGCTGTTCGGGGAACGTGGGATTAATATTAATGAATGATCGGAGTGGGGTCTAAGCGGAAGAGCGAAGAAAAGAGCGATGAAAAATAGATAACAAACCACCACGCCAAATTAGAAAAAGAACGCCCTCTATGAAATATTTACATCTAAATCGACGGGAGTCTTGCCCATACCAATTCCTGACTCGTTAAATTACCTCGAAAACGTGAATAGGTGTAGAAACGCAGAAGGAAAGTTGCAAATGAGAAGAGCTAAAAACTAAACGAGAAGGCCAATGATGAGATAGTGCTTGAATGGAGTTGAGAGGATCGATCGGACGCGGTTGGGATGGGTGGCCGTTCCCACCGGAGGATACGGGAGCGTGGTAGGCGATACCGAACGGGGTTCAGGAAATGGGGATGGTGCGGTTGGGGTGAGGCCGCTATCTACGGACATGGGAACTAAGCGGTTACGGTCCGATACCGCCTCTAGCTCATCGGGGTCTACCAGCGCGGGTGCACATTGGGTGTCGGGGTCTGCAGCGTCGGGATTGGGAGCTTGAATTTTGGATTGCACCTCCACCACCGGCTCGCCCAGGTGCTCGGTGGATCGCGGGACAGATGCCTGGGCGGCGGGATCTGCGGGGTCGGAATTGGCATTTTCACGTTCCTGTGAGATCCGCACAACTCCACTACGCACTTTGGGGGGGGCCAATGACAATGGTGTTTGGCCCTCATTGTCTGGCCTGGTGGTGGTGAGGACATCCTTCTGTTCTGAAAGCATTTTTACTATGCCCTCCTGCCCGTACTTGGCCGCTAACATGAGCGGTGTCCGGCCTTTGGTGTCAACGGTATTGGGATTGACATCATCTCGTTGCAGAAGTATCTTTACTATCCCATGATGCCCGTTCTTAGCTCCCCACGAGAGTGGCGTTTGGCCATATTCGGTATCCGCCCGGTCGGTATTGACACCCTCTCGTTGCAAAAGCATCTTTGCTATCCCCTCATGCCCGTTCTTAGCCGCCCACGAGAGTGGCGTTCCGCTATACTAGGTGACTGTTTGGTTAGGATTGACACCATCTCGTTGCAAAAGCATCATTACTATCCCCTCATGCCCATTCTCAGCTGCCCACAAGAGTGGCATTCTGCCGTATTCGGTATCTGCCTGGTCGGGATTGACACCATCTCGTTGCAAAAGCATCTTTACTATCCCTTCATGCCCATTCTCAGCCGCCCTGAAGAGTGGCGTTTGGCCATAGTCGGTGTCAGCCTGGTCGGGATTGATGCCCTCTCGTTCCAACAGTAGCTTTGCAAGCCGCTCATGCCCTCCGACAACTGCCCATATGAGAGCCGTGATCCCGATACCATCGGTTGCATTAATATCCCATTCCTTCATCTCCAATACATCAGGAATCATGTCCACAATCCCGAGAAATGCTGCTCCGTGGAGTCCTGTAAAGCCCGTAGGTCCATCTCTCCCGCTAAAATATGGGTTGTTGTTTCTATATTTATTCGAATGCAATAGCATTAGTTGGGCTGATATATGCTCGTCAAATCTAGCAAGAAGCCGGAGTGCTAGCCCCTTCACATTTTCCGTCATCCCCTTGGTCGTGTGCTTCCCCCAATAACAAGAGGCGCATTCCAGAAGGGGCATTTCTGGCGGGGCTGAGTAAAGAGTTGGTGATAGACTGCAGACACTTCCGAAACTGAGGTACGTCAAGCAAACCTCTGCAATTCTTGAGTGGGGATTAGGGAAGAGGGCCGGATCACTCAAGAAATGCTCTTGCAGAGTAAAGTGCACCAGCCGGACCCTGGACGAAGCCGCTTCGACCGTGACTAGACCCAGTGAGCATGCTACAAGTGTCTCTATAGCAGGAATGTTTTCGCCATCCAGATCTGAGGATCCTATCTCGACTCCCAACGCATGACAAAGCTCATCTACCAGTAATGGCCGTTCCGAAAACAACACCCGCATCAGGACCTTTATTCCGAGTATAGATTTGTTCCCCTTCTGCGCCTTCAGTCGATCGAGAGTTGCAGCGTAGGCATCACCAAGTCCATTTCCCTGTGTCATCTGTTCAAGCTTCTTTCTTCTCTGCCGAATAGTCACTTCCCCCAGAATAGCGTCCATGTTTAGAGAAACAAGCAGGAATCTACACATAGTCACTGGTCAGTATGTAGCATTGATGGAATGGCAAGGCTAAATCCTTCTACGCACATATCAGACATCCCCTCCCGGATAATTCCAATAATATCCTCCCGTCAATCATCGCTCATCGCCATTGGCTCGCTATCATCGGATAACCTCCTCTCCACATAATACCTGATATCGTCAGTGTCGGGACTGATGGGTATCACAACCATCCTGGTAAAATATCTGGAAACATCTTCCTGGACCTGGGGCCTCCCGGTCAGGAATATTCGAGTCTTAGGGGACTCCCGAACAATCTCCCCCAACGACTTCAGAAGCTCTGGCAGATGTCTGGGTAGGCATTCGTCCAGAGCATCAATGCAGATGAAAACCTGGGATAGTGAAGCAATCGCGATCCGGAGCATTCCCATCAGACCCGCAGCCCCCAGGCCCCTGCCACCAATCTCCTTCTTCCCCTCCCCAAAGGCCTCGCGCACATAATCCGGGATATCTCCTCTCCCGACCAGTTGTTTCAGAATAGCGCCAATGATGCCAGTGATAGTCTGCTCCTGCCGGGCTTTGTAGTCGCAGTAGAAGCATACAACAGCGACATCTTTCGTCCTTGCCTGATCCCATAGCCTGTCAATCACGAGGGAACTAGTATTTCTCGCCGTCAGCCATACTCCCATCTTTCAAAGAATCTCACTCTCACCACTTACCTGAGGTATGTCTTTCCCACCCCGGGATTCCCGCTGCAAAACAGGACAGCCTCATCCGCTCCACCCTCGCTGCCCCTCCACTTCCGAAACTCGCTTGTTTCCAAAAGCCAATCCCCAACACCATGGAATCGGCCGTCGCGCACTCCTTGGTGTCAGTTTCTTGGCTCTAGTGGGGAGAGCCAGCGCATAATCTGTACATCCTCTTCGGACTTATAGAAGGCGTGGTAAGTTGTGGTTATGTTGCCGCAGTAGACATTGAGGGCGCTCAAATTCTGCCACCGCACCCATGTGGTATGGGCCATGATACTCTATCAAAAATGTAGCTTGAATGTGGAAATGGAATAGGAATCTGTCGGGGTATCGGAGGAGTTTATAAACCTTCTGTGAGTAGATTCACAATCGTTTGGGAGGTCGTAGCTGAAAAAAGAGGGGAGATCTGGCTTGTGCGACAACTAATATCCAATCACTTGGAGGGGTTTCCTGACTAATACGAGACATATCTCCCAACACCACTGTTGAGTGACCAAAGCATCGAGTTGTCTGACGCATCGGCTAGGTCTTTCACCGTAGTTCTTGGTGCTGGCGGGTTTGATAGCGGAAAATTGAGATTTTCTGGTGAACTGAGGGCTGGATCGGGGATGGCTATATCTCAGTGTGAATCACTGACGCCTTGGAAGATTCCCGGCTCCCTTTGTCCTTTGAGTTTACAGTTGGTGCCTATGCGATTCTCACTCTGTAGTGTTGTTCTCTCCCCTTTTCCCACTAAATACCCGCCCAGCTCAGCGGTTGAAGTCTTAAGCCCGATAATTCCAAGGCTGTATTCGGGGTTGGGGGATAGCGAAGCGGCGTATGATACTTTACGTTGCAGGATATGCCAAGCAGATTACGGGTTCATCCAATATCACTCGAATACTGTCAACCCTATCTGTCGCAAAGAGGTCGAGGAGAGGCAAATGATTGGAATGAAGGTTTCGCGGAGTGGGGCGCATCAAAGGGGAAAGGGTTCAAGTTGTTGAATAGGACACGTGCGATACATAGCCTGGAGACGGGGTTCGTAGGTGGCCAGGTCAACCCAGAGATAGTCAATGGATATATAGTGCGGCCGGGCCAGTCAAAGTGAGACAAACCTGGGCCTCGTAGGCCCGGCATTTTTAAAGCCCGCAGGCCCTGTAGGCCCCTGGTGGTGAGAAGTGGGCTTTCGGTATGTGCCATGTGGTTCGTAAATATCTCGTCAATTGGCAACAGATATCCGTCAATCTTTTGAGACCCCCGAAAATATCCGCCATTCCGATGCAACATCTGAAGCCATCTTCAGCTGGCGCCCGCCCGGAAATAGGGAAATGAAAGTCATTACGAGAAGTTCAAAGTATTGAGAGCAGTGCGGATGCTGGACAATTTTATCTCAATCAATATATTCCTAAAGTGTACTGCAAATAAATTGCCTACACGTTAACTATTATCCGATCGCCATGCTGTTTCCCTCTACCTCGTCGGTATCATCACGAGCCTCGATTTCCCCGCACGTTTTCTCCCTGCACCTGGTGACCGCATTGGTTCCCCAGGCACACTCCATCCTAATAATTCTGCACTGCAAATACCTTTTTCCCCTGCCTTATCCCGATGATTGACACAACTATTTCGGAGAGAATATGAACTTACATCCCGGGTCTACGCTAAGATCTGCACCCGGGCGACTTCCATCCCCAACTCCCATAAGCAATCGTGGTGAAGATAACATATCACCCGATAGAGTCACGTATTTGCAAAAAATGTTGACGCATACTCAGCATCCCGTTTAGTCTATGTCATCGTATATCTATGCCCTGAAACCTCCTGGGATCAGGCAATCGTGTTTTATCACTCGGAAGCCAGCAGATATCTGGAGTCCGGTCAGGAACGGCCGGATGAGTCCCAGAAGCTGGACTGGCTACCGGCGAATACTAGGCAGAGAGTCCAACAGGCAGGAGAGGGCGAAAAGCATAAAAAGTCACAGGGGAACAGACTAATGGACAGGTTCCTTCCCCATGCCCTGGCTGCGGATGCCTGTTGTACATCATACGGGTTAGAAAAAGCACGCATCGGGCATTCAGAGGTGACAAGAAAAGTGTGTATATTCCTGATAGCTGACAGCAACAATTGGTGGAGGGCCTTGACTCGGCGTCGCTCGATCGGGTGACTGCTGGCAATCGCGGTTTGGAGCAGGATCAAGGTGTCCACATGACTAAACATAAATCCAGCAAAGTTGCGGGGAGGAAATACTTCACAATTGTATAAGTCTCGATGCTTCCACTGCCCTATGGGTAAAATTCTTTATTTAGCTTTTTTGAGACTAGTGAAATGGTTGAGACAGGAGGATTTAGACCTCCCCGCCACAAACCCTAGCCGCCGGGGGCTATTGTCTCCGGACAAGAGTTCCTTGCGGTACAGGCCCCGATCTGTCGAAACCAGTCATGTATATCCCTAGGAAAATTACCTCGCGGCTGTTCGGAGTAGTGTTTGGCGCAAAAGGTTTTTGTTGAGCTCATAGAAATATTGCCGTGAGTGCTGCAATATTCAAGCCTTCCAATGGACTGACTCGGGTCGAAAATGAGCGGACCCGATCGGACCTAAGCCTAACGAAAGTTCAACCCAACCCAATCCAACCAACCACAATCCGGGTTAACCGAACGACCTGTTGGGCTCACATGTGAAATGAACTGAGGGCGTAATGGGAGTAACAGAGCGAGTTAGATAAAGGATAGCGTGTTATTTTAGGCCCTTGGTGAAAAAGAGTATAATTAGGATTAATGCGACTCAATTGATAACTCAGGAATGAGCGGAGGAAATTTGATTTCATTCTCACCCTATATATATTCAATCCGTCAACCTCGCTTCCCTAGCTACCGCAGCTGCTCTTAGAGACTTTTGAATGGACTGCGGACTGCGGACTGTGGATGTGGGCCCCGCTTAATGGGTTTTGATTCTGGTGATTGCTCCTTATGGATAGAATGAACGCATGTCGCGTGAGCTGCCAGACCCTTGGCGCCATGGAACTTAAAGTGCTTTCGCGAGCCTCCTACACACAATCACTATCTATCTAGTATAGGATTGAATAGTTAACGATTATACACTCACCATTCTTCAGACTAAACATCTAGGACATTTACCATGACTCACTTTCCATTCGGAGACTCTGCTGGTTCCATACCCATGACGCCAGGAATGGACTCAGATATTTCCTCTTTCTCCTGGTTCCTGCCCGGTAAGCATTTCGTGGTAGGAAAAACTGATGGTCCAGTTTGTGTACCTCTGCGTAATCGGGGTTTGGCGCATCCTCGCGATGATATTCGTAGAGCTGAAAATCTGGAAATAAATAGAGGCTCGTAGGATGAACGGTAGAACATTGCATGTACTAGACGGAAAGCTCGTAGCAGCAGTTGATCAAATGGATAGCTCGAGAATCGATCTCGAATTGTTCGAGCTTGTTTGTCCTTGGATCGCCGACTGGCATATGCTCGGGTAGCCAGCAGTGATTGAGAAGCGAAAGCAAGTTGGATCTCTGGAGTGCCAGGGAGAGGAGGTTTGTTCTGCAATCATTGTCAGGGGTAAAACTACGGAAGGTGTCTCGCTTCCAGATGTAAGGGTTTTTGTGGCACGTTATCGCTCCCCCCAAATACCGGTACAGGTACCTGTAGAGCTTTCTAAAAACTCCGTCGGTCTCCAAGAGCTCAGACCACTGCATCATTCCCGTGGCGATAGAAATTACCGGTATGCTGCGGGAACATCTTTCGAGGCTGAAAATTAAGCTAGAAAAATCCATCGGGTCCCTTGTGTAACCCTGTTGAGCCTCCCTGAGCCTGACCAACCAGAAGGAAGACGAATCCATGACCCAACCCAACGAAGCCCGGACCCATCGGAAGGCTCGTCATAGAAGTACCGACAGTCCTTATACCGGTATGCTTTTGTCACATCTGGCAGGAGAATTCCTTGCCATGCAGCAGGAATACCAAAGTCTCGTATACAATACCCTCCTCATGGTTTCCTAACTCTAGCATGAGTAAAGTCGGCAAGTCCAAATAGTGCCAGGGGGTCAGATTTACCGAGCAGGAGGGGAGGGAAAAAATCCATTGATACAATCTTCCGGCCTCCTCGCCTTATTATCTGGGGAGGTTGGAATAGGGTTCACCCCACTCAAACACGTACAAAAATCTCAATTCTACCCAGCACACTGAACTCGGAGCTTCACAAGTGTGCCGGGATCACTCTCCTCACAAGGTAACACGCCATAGCCAACACTCTACTACTCGAGTACCGGTATGCATACTTCAAATATCTCGCGCTCGGACATGCCGCAGTATTTCCCAGCCACTTTGAAGATTATTATAGGAGAACCTGTAAATGATGGCCCCTCGAAAACACTGGCTTTCTATTTGTTTCCACTCTCCACACTAAACTGTGCTTACTTAGTTGCCATTAGGATTTGTTGGAAGAGGGGCAGGTCATGATGACCTGCGCTTCCCGCTATGTCAAGTTGGGAAGGCGACGTGGGGTAGATCTGTATTAACTTCTCTGCGGGAGCGAACAGGGGGTGGGATCATCTATCTAGCGCCGTCCCTCTTTTTTCCAATCAAAAGGTGATGTATAATATGGCGATAACATTCCAGGCAGCTTACAGACAAGCCCTACAACACAATTCGACGGTGGGTTTAAGAATAAGTACCCCGAAGGTGAGGTATAGGACTTTGGTGTGAAGACTGAGTCAATTGGGGGAAGGGAAATCTGTGGGAAAATTATTGTAAGATTAAGTGCCATGACGAAAGATATGAAGCATCAATCGTAGACTAGCTATGTACATCGATTCTTCTTTAATTTAATTGGGAACTGATGGAAATCGCGAGGTGCTGCTCGGCATGCTCTCACGATAGTTTGTTGTTCGGATAGTCTCTGGGAACGCATTTTGGCTTCGGGCATGTTTTGGCTTCGGGCGTGTCTCGGCTTTCGGGAAAGAATATCAGATGCAGGAATGCGCGGACGTCTTGGATCAATGCATCCGCCGGAAGGGGGGCGCAAAGGTCGTAGGGAAAGCCGGAAAGAATGTATGGAAAGCCGGAAGGTCAGATGTCCGAAGTATTGGGTACCCAGAGACTATGGGCAGTGGGAGTTTGTCTTTCCTTTGTTAGCTTTGGAGCTTGCAAGTGAGTGGGAGACATACCTGGAAAAGATAGGTTGATGTTGTATCAGAGCAGCTGAAGAGAAAAGTTTTCACGCTCCTGAGTTGTGCGATCGTTTTCGTGTGTGAACGCTTGGCGTTTCGTTTCGCCATTTCGCTGTCGCTATCGTCGTCGCCGTAGATCCACGTTTAAAAGGAACAAGGGGGAAACTTGCGAGTGCCGGCCTTTTAATATGTCGAAAACAGACCTGACTACCAATCCTCATCTCATGGGAACGGTCATGACTGGATTGCCTATCGGATGTACTGTCAGGAGATATGCAGTTTATGGTTTGTGGCTCTGGAGTGCGCTGCGGTTAGGATTATGTCTGTTGCGCTTTCATCCAGTGCCTATCATACCAGAATGCGATATGGTTGTTGTGGCTTAGTTGATACTATACTTAATGTTATCCGGAATTAGGTGTTAGGTAATAGTTTGGTTGGTTTATACTGTACTATTATGCAGGTTAGCGTCGGTTATCTACAGTAATGCACCGCTTATGCATGTTAGCGCTAGGCATGGGGCATCGGTTTTCATGGTTTGAATTGTTCTATATTGTTTACAGTGGTGGAGAATCATGAAGGATGATTGCGTTTTCCGGAGATTGGGTCCCACCTAGCTTCCAGAGATGTTAGCTATACAGAGATTTGAGTCCCCTGGTCTATCCTTAGCTAGCATCTCTATTGATCGTCTAGTTCACCACCCTTCCACGCCCAGCTATGCTTAAAGGCCATTGTGATTGCACTTTTACCCCTTCGCCCTTTAGCAGTTTTTCCTCAAGGTTCCATCCACAACACTTATCTCTATTACCTCTCCTTTTATCCTGTTCGCAAGGACGCACCACTCCCCTAACCAACACCTCTCCGGCGCGAACAATAGAGAGATTAGCTAGACCAAGAACTGGAGGCGGTGGACCACGCATCACAGGGTTTTTTTCTCTCCCACGGCGGGGATCACCGTAACCACAACTGCCGAAAACCAATTATTAGAATGAGGGCATAGCTAGTTGTTCGGTGGCTCCTAGAAGCGAGGTTGATCAGCGATATTAAAGTCCCTCTCGTCAAAGCGGCATTGCATTGTGAATGGAACCCCAGGACCAAGACGAGGTGCGTGTTGAGATTGGCCCACTGTATAAGCATTGTTGGTTATCATAGCATAATTGGCCAAACACCTAATAGTCGGTTACCCTTCTATTTCGCTTCGCTCATAGTCGGCCAAAGCAAGTGTGACACCAAAGCAAGTGTGACACCAAAGCAAGTGTGACACCAAAGCAAGTGTGACACCAAAGCAAGTGTGAAACCAAAGCAAGTGTGAAACCAAAGCAAGTGTGATGCCAAAGCAAGTGTGACGCCAAAGCAAGTGTGATACAACCTATTTTTTTTTTTTTCATAGTGAATCATAAACTATCATGCAATAAAAAAAAGATAAATAGGTGGTGTCACACTTGCTTTGGCGTCACACTTGTTTTGGCCGACTATGAGTGAAGCGAAATAGAAGGGTAACCGACTGCCGTATTAGAATAGGTGGCAACGCAGGCTTGCCCAACATGACTACCTCACATCCCACTCCCGAACCACTATACCGCTACCACAACAAAACCAATTATTGTGGCAGATGGCTGGTATACAAAGTATTAGATTTGATTATATATTTATTTTATTCTGAAATATTTTTGAGCTGTGGTATTGGCGGTCATCCATGGCAGGGTTGAAGGTTCAGCCAGAGTTGCACAGGGTTGCACTGTAAGGTTCAGTTAATTATGCTAATGTACTAGTACTTGGGCATTCCAAAAGTATCTAGAAATCTTAGCAAGGTTTAGGCCTAGGAAGCGCCAAGATTTCCAAATACTTTTGAAATGGCCAAGTACCGGGTGTTGTGGGTAAGTTTGTCGAACTTACTATAATTGGCTCCAGGGCCTGCTCAACCACTTAGGGAACAGTATTTGCTCCAGCCACTATGACAAGAGTTCCATAGACTTTTTTCCTTTACCAAAAATTAGCGTCTATGGACTGTTCAGTTGCATAACTCGTATTACACACATATTAATTCAGCCAACCAGACCAATCACAAGTGGCCACGGAATACTTTTGGGTTATGATAGTTTACAGGAGTTGGTTTTGTTTATTTGGGATTGTTTCGTGGCGGGAATTTTGAGGTTTTGGTGATGGAAGGTTAGCCCCTGTTGACCAGGATGGTGGATGAGAGCTATACGGTGCCTCTGGGCTTGGTTTTCCGCTTTGTGCACATGGTGGGGTGCATGAATGTCACAAGGGATAGTGACTTTAACCGGTTTATTCAGGTGGCAGCCGCGTGGAATATTGCAGGATTGTTGGCAGTGGTTAGGAAGCTTTTTGGGATGATCGGGTATGTTGGGTGTGAAGTCGACTATGACTGTTCAGCTGGTGTTTTGTTTAAGAAGGCTGCAGATGCTACATCCACGTTTCTGCCATCTATGGCTAGTAAGGAGAATTATGAGTTTTTGGGCACGGAGGCTTTGCTGACTGTGGTGGCCTCATCGTGGCTGGAATCGATGGATGTATGGAGTGTGTTCTCCGGGCATCGTGCATTAAATGGGGCCACGATTTCGCATACAGACATGGACTTGGGTGGTGGTAAAACTAGTGCAGCCATGGGCCTCGGGGACAGCAAGCATGCTGAGGAAGTAGTTGGGGATGTGGACAGCTAGGTAGGGTAATTCCAGGCCCCTGAACCCTGTGGGGTTGAGCGCACGGCTAGTAGGGGAGGGAAAGGGAAGAGGAAGAGGAGGGATATGCTGATTAAGGAGAAGAGAGGGGCAAGGTGGAGGCCTATATGCTGGTAGGTATGTCGCTGGAGCCTGTAGTAAGAACAAAGCCAAAGTCTAGGTGCTTGCCTCTGGAGTGGATAGAGGAGTTCTTCTCGGGGATTGAATATTCGTTGGTGCTCTTGCCATCATCGGTGCTGTACTCCATGGGTACCACGCAGGCCATGCTCGATGCTCTGGCGGAAGTGGAGGGGGGGCAGGCAGTATTGAGGCTGGAGGGGATGGATGTTGATTCCATTCCCCTGGTCTTATGGACATGAAAGAGAGGATGGTGAGGGCAGAGAGGTTGATCTCAGACCTCTGAGAGGAGTGCGATGCTCTCCGAGACTGGTGTGATACGACAGAGACCAGGAGGCGGGATTTGAAGCCAAAGCCTTGAGTGTTGGTAATCGTGGGGCCTAGGAAGGCGGGGTCAGCTACCCCGGCTGTCGTGAGGCCGGTTGCCCCAGGCATTACGAAGGTTGTTGCTGCCCCAGCCAGGGGTGCAGCGCCTAGTGCTGCATATTGTAACTTTTGCATGGGTGTATATCTGAGAGGTGGGAAGTGCCACAAGGTGTCAGGTAATATTGTGGGGAAGCCCTTGTATGCTATTAGGCCGGAGGAGCGGGTTTTGTTTGTGAATATTGCTACTAAGGGGAACTAGATCTCGCCTGGAGATGGCTTTTTAACTATTAGGCCGTGGTGGGTGGCCAAAAAGGGCCTGGGGGTGGGGGCACTCATGGAGCAAGACCGTAAGATCCAGCTCAATTGTCCAGGGATGAGGAATATTGTGGGTGGGTTGCTGGAGGGTGTGAACTTGGAGATGGTCAGGCACTGGCTCAATAAGGCCCTGTTGGACCTCAATGCCGCAATCCTTTTCTTTGGCAAGGCTATGGTCACGAGGTTCAGTGACTTGCACCTAGTAATGGCCAATGTAGCGGCGGCGGGCCTGGTGGGGTACTTTTTGGCGCTCAGGGAGGTGGCCGAGGAGATGGGTATGGGTGGGTGGGAATTCAGGCTATATACCCAGAAGATTAAGCTCCTTGGAGATGGTGTTCCACTGGAGAAAGTGTCGGGGTGAAAGTGGGAGGTCGATGACTGGGTGGGGGAGATGGGCGGGACGGCTGTTGATGTGGAGATAAGCAACCCGGGGATGCATGTTATCGTGAGGCTGGTATGGGCTGGTAAGCTGGGTGCCCTTGGGGTCCGAGGTATTATGTCAGCTGGTTTGGTGCTGGGTGTGGAGAAGATGGCAGACGTGGTCAGGATGTTGGGCCAGGTGCGGCCGAGGTTGCGCGTGGCGGGTAGGCAGTGTATGTTGAGGGGGTTCCTGGAGGAGCACCCGATTATGGTTTCTGATAGGTGCCTTGTAGTTGGGCACTGACTGGGCGAGTGCAAGGCTAATGCAGTATGCCGCTGGTAGGGGGGGTTACACATGTCAGTCTCGGATGAGTGCCAGGTCATGGGATGCGGGAAGGTAAATGCTGCCTGCTCGTATGTTCGGAAGAAGGGTCAGCTGTGTGGTAGGATGGACTACTTTACTGGTAGCCCTGGCTGCCCTGCGATCTGGGGTTCCCCGTCCTCAGCTGGTGTATTAGGGTAAGCGACGCCGGTAATAGTGGACAACACTTCGGTAACCGGCATCATGGATAACTTCCACAATGAGTTGGTTGCCGGTAAGAAGTGGCTGAGGAAGACCCCAGTGGCGGACATCGTGATTGCGGTAAAGAAAGCCGCTGTTGAGCCAATTGTGCTACTGGAGGACATAGTGAAGGGGAGAGGGAAGGATATCGCCCTTCCTGTGGACATTAAGGACTTAGAGATAGGCTTTTCGCTTGGGCTGGGGACCTGTGAAGCATCAGAGTGCCGACCATGAGGGTCAATATCTGCCCCATTAATGTGGGGGCCTCCGAGGGGAACAGGAGGTTGGCATTTGATGTTTTTTCCTATGTTGATGTGTTTTTGTTGGACCTCCCAGTGGGGTCAAGTGTGGTAGATGAGGAGTACTTTTTGCACATGGTAGGGGTGAAGGATGTCAAAGCTTGGGTAAGGGGTAGCTTGATTGGGTTCATGAGTGTGAGCGGGGGGGTGAGTGGTACGCTGCAGTAGGTATCCCATGGTGTGAGGGTAGTATTGTAACGTGTTCAGGCCAGGCCCTAGTCACGTAGCAGTACGATAGGAGCAGATGGCTTTGTGATCAACACGAAGTGAGCGCTGCTTGCTAAAGGAGGCTTCGAACGGGGTGTAATAGGAGATCAAAGAAGTAACCGTTCAACCAAGTATATTTAAGAA
>PYWC01000055.1:573659-614498 GCA_003182015.1 Tuber magnatum
TCGGTGTGTAAGGTATCGTCTAGGGATAATATCACGGTTCACCAACAGTCCCATTAGCTGATGGCGCAGTCTCCAAGGTACTTGCTCATAGTTTGACATCGTAAGGCTGTTGGATGGAGTGTTTTTTCCTTTCGCTATTGCCAGTATTTCGCCTCAGCCAGTGGGGCTAGGTATGCTGCTTCATCCTCCATCACCTGATTTTCATCTTCACTGCATTCGAAATCGCTCACGAAATGGGCTGACCAAAATCCGTCCTGTATCCCTTGGTCCGTGTCTGGGCGCAGGTGTTGGATTTCTGGTAGAGTCGGGCTCCATGCTACCGTTACATGGTTTATCGTAGGGGGTAGCTCGTCCTTCGGTTTGTTGTCTTCCCACCATTTATTAACTGTTTCCATCGCATTTTCCAATCCCTCAAGGGGTTCCCAGCTATTTTCTGTTTCCGGGTACCCCACCCATTTCACTAGGAATTGGTCATGGTCATATCATCTTCTGTGCTCTCGTATGTTTTCCACTTCCCATTCCGGTTTCATGTTTACCATGATTGGGGGTGGTTTTGCATGGCTCCTGGCAGGGAAGGAAACATCATCGTTTGGGTGGTATCCTTTCACGGTAGATGCATGGAATGTTGCTTTTCGGTTTCTGTACATTCTGCCATCTATTTCTAGCGTGTAATTTTGTGTATGCTCATCGTAACCGATTATCTTGAATGGTCCACGCCAGCGCGGTTGCAATTTCTTGCTACATCCTGATTCTGTTGCGAATAAGCTTCCATATACCAGTAACAGATTACCCTTTCCTATCGGTGTATGGTGTCTGCGTCGTTTTGCTGCCGTTCTCGTGCTTCTAAATCGTGCCATTTCAATCGCATTGAATGCCGCGTTCCGGATTGCTTGGTGCCCGTTTAGTAATTCGTCGGCAGCCGGTACGGTGGAGTTCTTGAAGTTCGCTAGGGATAGTAGTGGGTAATTCTTTCCAAAAATGGCCTTATATGGTGACATACCGAGAGTTTCTGACCATCCCGCATTCAGGTATGCTGCTATCTCTGGTATGGCATCAAACCAATTGTTTTGTCTGGCGTTGACTAGGTTTCGGAAAGCTGTCTTCAATTCTCGAATTTTTGTTTCCACTTGTCCATTCGTCTCATGATGGCCTGGTGCCGCCTTGATATGTTCAATGCCTAATGATCGACACTGTTGTCTCCATACATGTGACTCAAATCTTGCGTCTGCGTCGCTTACTATAGATGTTGGGTAGCCGTGGGGTGTAAATATTTTGTTGCGTAGAAGTTCCCAGGTAGTTATTGCTGTTACTGGCTTTGTTGTAGGTATAAGCCGCGTGAATCCTGAAAATCGATCCATCGCAACTAGGATCGTGTCGTATCCCCATGAATTGTGGAAGGGTCCCGCAAAATCAATGGCTATTGATTCGAAGATTTCTGATGGCAGGGTAATTGTTTCAGCCTTTCCTTCTGGCAATTTTGTAGGCTTCTTATTCACCTGACATGTGTGGCACTGGGCTACATACGCTCTAAAGTCTTTCCGCATTTCAGGCCAAAATAGGTACTCCATTGCGTACCGTAAGTTTCGTTCAACAGTGTGGTGGCCTTTGTTGTGGATTTCACTAATGACATACTCTCTTGACGTCGTATTTCCGTATGCGGGGCCTTTCGGAATATACAGCCAGTCTTCTCCGTATCTGGTTTTTGCGTATAGCATTCCGGTTGCAAGCTTGTAAGAGGACAAGTCTCCTGTGGAGTACATATTTTCATTCATTTTCTTCTGAATTGGTTCTTTCCGGTATGCTCCTACCATGTGTGCTCGGAACGTTCCGATCATTCCATTGACTGTCTGTAAGGTGTCGCGTTCGTCTTCTATCTCGCTTCCTTTGGTTGTCTCAGGTAGGTCGTCATCCTCATTGTCTACTAAGACATTGTAAAGCCCGCGCCGGTATTTTGTCATTGTCGGGGGCATTACTGAGACTATTGTCTCCTTGGCAAGACTTTCTAGCCGTTCCGCTCGTCTAATCCGTGGTGGGCTATCAGGTCCTGACATTCGGAATGCCGTTATTGTCTCTTTCGTAAGATTTTCTATTAGTTCTGGCTCCGGCATCTGGAATGCTGGGGCTTCCGGGTTTAGCAATGCTGGAATTGTATAAGACTTGTGCGTTGGCTGGGCAAGGGTGGATGGCCCTTCTCCTGCACTAAGTGGTCTTCCGCCCGTGGTTTGTTGCCATTCCCAATCATTGATTTCGGGAGACTCCGGAGGGCTCGGGTCGATTCCTGTACTTGGGGGGCTCGGTCCTTCACTAAGGGGGTAAGGGGTCGATTTTCCCCGTTGTCTAGGATGGTTGTTTGTGAATTTGATCTTGGTTTGATGATATGGGAAATGATCCACGTAACAGTGTGAGTAGTGTAGGGCGCTATGTTGGAGTTCTTCTGCTGGCGTACTTCGCAGGGTACACTGGTCACCCCAATCGTTTCCTGCAGTGATTGAGCAGGGGCTTTCGGGGGGTACAGGGGCCTCGTTGGGGTACTCAGTATAGGAGAAGGGAGGGGAAGTAGGGGAGAACTCATGCATGGGCTCCATCGTGTTTGATTCTTGCTCATAGATTGTGTTATCTGAGATGTCATCCGATTCCTTCATATAATCGTGGACATAGAGTGGATTCAAGTCTGATTCCCCCTCGTATATCCAGGAAAAGGTATCAGCTAGATAGTTCGTGCTTCCTGGTGCGTAGGCTATTCTCGCGTCGTATTTTCCCAAGGCACTTAGCCATCCCACCTGCTTCCTGCTAGGGTTCTTTGCCGTTCGCCGGTGTGTGAAGGGTTGGTGGTCTGTCACTATCGTGAAGGAGTTTCCTATTAGTACATTGTGGAACCGATTAAGCGCTTCCACTATTGCTAAGGCCTCTTTATCGGTGGTCCCAAAGTTCATTTGAGCGTTGGTGAACTTTCCCCTGTGTAACGCGGCTGGTCGTGCTGTCTTATCGGTGGGTCCTTGTCCCACCCATGCTCCAACTCCTATATCTGAGGCGTCCATAACTAACCAAACGGGTTCCTTGCTTCCTATGTCAATTGGTCGCATGACTTGGTGATCGAGTATTCGCTTTCGGACCATCTCGAAGCCGGTCTGGTGGGTTGTTGTCCATACGAATTCGGCGTTTCCTGTTAAGTCAGTTAACGGTGCTGTCAGTGTTGCATGGTGTGGGAGAAACTGGGCCACATAATTCACTATTCCTAGGAATCGTTGCAATTCCTTCTTATTTTTTGGTGTTTCCCATCCTGCAATGGAAGATATTTTATGGGGGGAGGCATGGATTTCTTCGTTGTCTACTATGTGTCCCAATACTTCAAGCTCATCTGCAAACAGTAGTAAACTTCTTTTTGCTCGCAAAGAATTTTGCCTTCCCGAGTCGATCGCATACTTGGTGTATGTGTTTCTCGTGTTCTTCTGATGTGTCTGAAAATATGAGGATATCATCAATTTATACCCATACAAAGTGATATAAATGTTCGCTTAGGAGGTCCTCCATTGTTCGCATAAATATTGCTGGTGCATTCATGTCTCCTTGGAGCATTACTTTGCTCACAAATCCTCCGAATGGGGTTTTGAATGAGTTGAATTTAACACTGTCCTTGTCCACCCATGTTTGGAAATATGCGTTGCTTAGGTCTATCTTACTCCTGAATTTCGCTCGCCCTATTTGGTTAAGGATCTGTTGTTGGTTTGAAATCGATGGACTATCCATGACCATATTAGCGTTTCTTACCTTCAGGTCCACTAGGGGGTGGATCCTTCCATCTGATTTGGGTTGTACAAACATAGCTGCCGCTCCGGGAACCTCCTGTTGTACAATTATTCCAATTCGTAATTTCTCGTTTATCCAGTTCATAAGTTTTTCCTGGTAGGCTTCTGGGATTGAGTATGTTGGTTGGTTTTGTAGGTCAGTTGGATCCTTTAGCCGAATGTGGTGGCTAATCTTACGCACTGGGGGTAGCATTTCAGGAACCTTGTCTGGGAATACATCCTTGTATTCTTCCCACACTGTTGTTGCGTTGGTATCTGACACAGCGGCTCGGATTTCCCCGCTTGTTGGTTTGCATAGCACCCGTAATCTGTTATCAGGGAATTCCACTGCTGTATCCCCACACCTGATAAGAGCATTATGTCTTTTCAGCAAGGGCATTCCAATCAGGGCGTCGTACTTCGCCAAGTTCCCCACCAACATCTCCTGATTTGTCCATTTCTTTTTCCCGATTCCTATGGTCAGTCCACATTTCTTGTGGCTTGAGGAGCAGGATCCTTTCATAGCTATATTGACTGCTGTTGGTTGGGTGGATTTCACTAATGACATACTCTCTTGACGTCGTATTTCCGTATGCGNAAGACCTCATAGTGCACAACAAGGACAGGAAGGTGGCAACGTTATCGGCGGATGTAGAAGGCGGGTTCAATAACATTTGCGCGGTATTGTTTATCCCTTTTCGGGTTATCCCGCGATGATGATCCTTTGCTATTCTTTTGTTGTGGTATATGGGTTTGGTATACTCCTGTCTCATACAGGATAGCGTCCTTCCGTTCAGCCCGTTTGACTATCCTGTCAAAGGAATCACCATCCTCCTCCATGGGTTCTAACTCCTGGTGTAGTCTGAGATGCATTGCTTCGTACAATGTTTGACGCAGCGTATACGGAGACACTGTTCCGGTAGGCAATCCTCCATGACACATCAAGAGATCCGTCGCGACCAGGGTTATTCTTTCTGTTTTGCCATTTCATACTTGCTGGATATCCTTGAACTTTTTGTATAGTTCTTCCGTGTTTCGCGAGGATTGGAATCTTTCTCTCAAGTACTTTATCAGGGTCGTTTCTCGGACTTTTTTCCCCACTCTCAAAGTGGTTCATTGCTTGGTGGTATGCTTCCTCTACCTTTCTGGTACGGAAGCTTCTGAAGTACGCTCCGCTTCCTTCCTTGGTTTTGTCCACTCCATGTAGGGTAAGGTATTGCGAAGTTGTTATGACCCACCGGTCAAATACTTCAGGTTTTATGTCGTTCTTTTCGCCTCAGAACAAGGGTGGCAGTGGAAGTTTGATTTTAGGTCCTGTTCACCCGGCCCCTGGGCCGGGCGGTCGGGCGGATTCACCTTCAGACATATCGTGTTCGGATTCTTCGTTACTCGAGCTGTAGTTTGAGGAGCTTTCTGGAGATTCGCTCGGGTTATCGTCTGGTGGCTGCCTGACTACCTAGTGATCTGATTCTTCTTCTATGCTTTCTTCCTTCTTAGGTGTCCCGATAGGTATGCTGTCCTTCTTTGGTGGTTGCGCCGGTCCTTTTCCTTTACTGGGGTTGAGGGGAAATTGCCCAGGAAGGGCGGTTGCTGCCTTTGCTAATTAGTCCATTGACTCGCTAAAGGTCTGCTTGGCCAAGTCTCGCGCTAATTGTCGTTCTGCTTCGTAGATCGAAAAATTGCTCTTTGGCCGTTTCTGTTTCTTAGGTTGCCTTTTCTTGGTAAGGACTTCTTGTGAGACCTGCTCCCACTCCGAGTCTCTAATGACGCCATCGTGTCATTTGGCGGAGTCGAACTTCTCGTGGTTCTGCCGCTCCCCGATGCTAGCTTCGCTTATTGGACTTTTCGCAGGTTGATCAGACCAGGTCCCTGCAGGGTTCTTAACCTCTTGCTGAGGTTACAAAAATGTAACGGGTTCGGGCCAGGCCCTAGTCACGTAACGGTATGATAGGAGCAGATGGCTTTGTGATGAACACGAAGTGAGCGCTGCTTGCTAAAGGAGCCTTCGAACGGGGTGTAACAGGAGATCAAAGAAGTAACCGTTCAATCCAGTATATTTAAGAAAACTGTCTGTCGAAGTCTGCTGTTTCCATCGCGGGAATCAGCAGTCTTTAAATACAGCATATCGCTTATCTCTAGTATGAGCGATATTGCAAATCAATGTGTGTATCAACTGATAGCACACGAAACAATACATGTATCAAACGATACTGTGAAACCAAACCTAAAACAATACAATAAATAATCTAGTACCCGTACCTGTTACAGGTATGGTTAGAATCGTGGGGGTGTATGCCCGTCCGGGTTGGCGAGTTGTGGACGTCATGAGGAAGATCAAGGAGGTGTACTGACTGGTCGATCAGGTGATGGGTGATGTTAATAGGTGGCACAGGGAGTGGAGTTTGTGGGCGGATACGGTAGAGAATAGCCAAGAGTTAACTATGTTGCCTAGTTTTAGCAGGTCATTTAAGTTTGTGAACCCAGTGCCGGCAACATTCTGAGGGGTTTCAGTGCTTGAGATTTATGCGTCGAGGTGCAATTTGCTGAAATGGTGGACTTTGGACGGAGCAGGGTTGCAACATGGTAGGGATGGGGTGAGGGAGCGTGCTGACGTTGAGTTGCCATGCATGCTCGCCTACAGGTTGGTTGACTGGAGGGCCGTAGAGGGGATGGTGGACGATGTGAAGGACAGGTCTGGTGAGGAGGTATGGGGTGGGATGATGGGTACAATAGGCAGATTGCCACAGATGGATAGGGCAGCGATAGGATGCATGTGGTGGGGGCCGGATTTGGAGAGAGCCCTGAGGGACATGAAGAGGTTGCAGCGACTCGTGAGGGAAGACAGAGGTTGGAAGGAGGCCTTTACGCTGTGCTGACTGGTGTTTAGGGGTATGCTGATCGATGCGAGATATGCCAGGATAAGGGGGAAGTTGGCTAAGATGAAGGACCTGGAGGTGTTCTGGTTGATTCAAGTGATTGAGCTACACTATGTAGTGCCTGCAATGAGGAGACCGAGTGGGTCTTTTGCAGTCGAGCATGAGAATATCTACAAGATAGTTGCTGGGCAGTTGGGGCCTGTTGAGGACCTGGAGCCATGGGACGATTCCATGTGCAATCTCCACGTGGATGCTATAGGTGTCTGGAAGGCGCTGCAGGATTCGCTGGGCAACACCACTGCGGGCCTAGATGAGATGAGCTACCCATATGTGATCTTTTGGCACCAGCGGCACCGGGAGGGGTTTAGGCTGGTTGTAGAAAAGGGGCGAAGGGTTGGGTTCCCAGAATGGTAAAGGGCAGTTATGGTATTGATCTGGAAAGTTGGGAAGCCCGACGATGGGGTTGTGGAGTCATGAAGGATGATCCAGTTGCTACCGGTAATGGCCAAGGGTTGTGAGCCAGTCGTGTTGGCCGAGCTTAGTGCCAATATCGACCTTGGGGAGACACAATTGGGATCGCAAAAGAGGAGGGTAGCGCACAACTGCATGGGTCTTGCACAAGACCTCATAGTGCACAACAAGGACAGGAAGGTGGCAACGTTATCGGCGGATGTAGAAGGCGGGTTCAATAACATTTGCCCTGACTTGTTGGTGGACTTGCTTGTCGCAAGGGGTGTGGGTGGGCAGTGGACGGCATGGGTAAGGGGGTGGTGTCCACACAGGACAATTTGCTTCTGGTTCAATAAGCCTGTATCAAAGTCCTTTAATATGACTAAAGGGATTCCCTAGGGGTCCCAGCTGTTGTCCTTCTTGTTTGAGGTATTTGTGCTGGACATTATGACAGTGAGGGTCCGATATTGGCCATCGATTAGACGTGTGGATCTGAGCTATATGGATAACATGCAGATACTAGTTGTAGTGGACATGGAGGAGATGGCTGCTGGGGTTCTGGTGGACACCTTCGCGGACTGTACCAGGATTGCGGGATGGAGGGGTATGGGGTTCGCACCATGGAATACTGTGTGGGTTGGCTTTGGTAATAGGGGATGAGCAGCATTGGAAGTGTTGGGGGTGACGGTCCTGCCTGTCAAAGCGATAAGGAGTTCAGGTTATCGGATGAGAAGGGACTAGAGGTGGGATGGTCATGCCCGTTATTAGATGGAGAGAGCGTTGGGGGTGCAGATATAAGGACCCAGCACATATGAGCTATGGCAGGCGGAACCTACACCCATACAGGTAGCCTGGAGGCGAACTGGTAGGGACCGGCAGGCAAGTGAGTACTTGACCTACGGAGACATGACGGCCCAGGCTCCGGGAATGAAAAGAATTAGCTGGCCAGGTACTTCAGTACCTGGGTACACCTGGGGGAGGTGTCAGCGTACTTAGGGACTTCTGAAGGGGCAGTTGCTCAGCTAGGCCGGGTAACTGGATACAGGTCAGAAATGTCTATTGCCGGCGACAGGATAGAAAGGGTAACAGGGAAAAGTTATCTTGTTCGCTGGACAAGGTTACCCTACCCACAGGATCAGGTTACCCTGCCATGGGGCTTGGATTACCCTGCCCAAAGTCCTGAGTTACCCTACCTTTCAATACGAAGTCTCTCCGGGAGTTCGGGAAAAATGACTGGAATGTTTGTCACGCGAAGCCATGCAAAATACTGGAATCTGGGGTTCCGGGAGAGGCTATTGGGCGAGCTAGGCAGCTCCGAAGAAGCTGTGAATTGGAGACGTTATTCCTATCATGTCCCTCCGGCTCCGCCGTAAGGCCCGGACGTCTTGGGCAAATGGTTGCATAGTTGTGTGCAGTCTAGCGAAGGAGAATCTTTGGAGACCTGCTTGCAACACTGTATACGTCGCTGCTGTCCGGTCAACTGTAAGCTGTTCGCAGGATATACAAGGGGGCATAGGGTAGAAGGTGGTGTACCTCCTCCTAGTTGTTCAGAGTAAAACGGACCAAGACTGGCGGAGTTAACGGAGGTTAACCATAGGGTTCCTGAAGGTAGTCCCGGGTAGTGCCTGGGTGGCCGCGAGAGTTTTACACCTACCAAGCCTGCGAGTGCCCCAACGTTATAGGTTCTGAAAGGGATGTGCAGAGACACTACAAGCATGATTCCTAGCACAGGTAAGGTGGATTCGAGGTAGTGGTCATGGGTAGCGCCCATTGGACCCCTTTCGGATCACTGTCCTCTGCGGAAGACACCAGAAGCCCAAGAACTGCAATTAGTAGGTAGATAAAATGCTCACGCTAGCTTCTGGGGCCAAGTAGAGATCAATGCACATGGGAAATGTGTCCTAGATAGTCTACTTCATGCGGCGTCTTGACTGTTAGCCACTAGCAAGACGCCGATGCGCATAGGTTTTCACTCCGGTGGGTAAAATGGTAATGCACCGCAGAAACGATAACCGCATAAGATGACGGCCGACTAGAGTGTGTCGACACATGCATGCCTGGAGGGTGTGCCAGGAGACGTGTAGGACCACCCTTAGTGGAGAAGGGTGTGGTCAAATGGTTGGAGTAAACTGATGGGGGAGTTGCTGGCATAAGATAAAACTACCTGAAAGTCTATGCGAGAACTCTTCTACTGCAACAATCAATCCTCTCGAGACCTTAATTGAGTGAAGCGTCAGGCTTAACGATATTAAGTTTTACCACTTACTTTACTCTTACATTGGCGTGAACTTTTGGCGATAAGTATGAAGTTGTTTGGTGCGGTCGCAACCTGGGGATCCATCTTCCGAGAGGTGCCCCCGTTACAGTATATTGTTAAGGGAGCTCCTCGCTTAACTCCTCTCCTGGTTAATTGTTTTCGACCTGCGGCACTGACCTTGCGTGAATACTGGTAATCATGTCTAGAACAAGTAGCCCAGGGTGGAAAGTGCAATGGCTCGTACCAAACTTCGATCCAGAATGGAATCCAAGTTGGATTCAGACCTTGATCTTGACGAACATGCCGCCAACATGTTTCGTATATCGGTTTTTGTGGATGTTTGAGGTATTCACTGGGATGGTCATCAGTTACTTCTGGAGGCTGCCCCTATTCAGTTACCTGATAAATGCCTCGACCTGATGATTACGGATCCTTGTCCTGCGGCACTCTTATTTTTCCAGGACGCTACCCTTGCCCACAACATGACTACTCCTCCACCCCCACGGGTCCCATTTAGCAAGTTTCCGCCCGAGTTTGTCGAACCGCACATCGTCTGGGAGGTGTCCAAGTCGATTGAGGAAGCAAAGTGGCAACCAAGGAACTGGAACACCCAGCAGCAGGGGGTGTTCCGGAAACGGATCACTATGGCAGTGGTGGAACGGATGAAAGTGCAACAGGAGGCATAGCTGCGGATGATAAGGGATCAGCAAGCATTGAGGACTCGGATGACAGCGTTGGAAAAGGTTTTCGAAGGAGGGTATAGTACTGATGCCGAGAATGATGTACTGATGTTAGAGGCCGCGCCCTCACTCCCACTCATCTATATCAAGCCTGAGAACTTCGGCATGGAATTGGCCATGAGAGCCAGAGATGACCAATGGAGGGCGTACCTGAGCCCAATCAGTATATGCATGTTGGATAGCCTGAAAGGTGAAGGCTACAGTGTTACTTCCGCCTTCCCAAGGGCATCTACAGGCTCCCTGTCTGTCCCTCCCTCAAGCGCCCATAGTCGTTCGGGCAGCCCAACACTCCGGCCAACTGATGGACGTCCAGTAAGGAAAAGGGCGTCCAAACCGAAGGGTATCACGGCCCCAGATATGCCTGCCCCAACTCCTCGTCTGACCCCTGCCCCCATCATTCTGCCTGCAAGACCGTCGGTTGCACCTCCTGTACCTCCCATAGCCGCCCCACGACCCACTGCTCCACCAGTTCCCTTACCAGTCCCTAGTTCTGACCCATCTCCTACCGCCCCTTTCCTACCCCCGGCTTTGGCACTTCCACGATCCCGGTCAATGCATGCCGCGTCACCGGGGTTCTTTGAACAGGTATGGCGCAACCAAGAGTGAGCACCTGAGGCTCCATCGCAAGGGACCCCTATCCCTGGGCCAGGAACACCTGCTCGTGAGGTCCCTGGGGCACCGGTTATCCCCACGGCACCCTCGAAGCCAAGCCTTCCTGCCGGTCTCCCCACTATCACAAGTGGCGATTCGGACAGCCAAGATGAGTTCAGTCTGTCAGGCTCTAAGTCAGAAGAGACACAGATGGGGTGGATTCATTACCACTGCGATGGGTGTAGGAAGAGACCACGGACCCGGGTGAGGAATAGAAGGAGGCAGAAACAAGGAGATGAACGACCAACATATGGGTACTGTGAGTAATAGAGGCACACTGGCCCCCCGATGCAACTCTTGAGTTGTTCAGAGTTGTAGTCTTTTCTGCGGATAACACCGACGGCACCCAACCCAACTCCCGAGAGTGGGCAACGCCCTGTTCCACCAACGGCATCAGGACCATCAGGGGCTAACCTCCCGGAGGATAGTAACCATGATGGCCAGGAGGAACGGTTTGATGGATACGATAGACCCCGGGAATCCCAAGGTGTGAATACCGGAGGTAGTGAGGATGCAAATGCACCACCTGGAGGTGGTACAGTGGGAGCAGGTGGAGATCCAGGGCACTGTGACCATGACAGCATGGATAATGAAGACAATGGAGATTCTCTCCTGGATTTGACCCCCTTCCGCTGTGCTCGGAAGGATGACTGGAGCAACGAGAAGAAACGACGCTGGGATCGCTGGGCCCAGAGGCTGGCCGGAGTCCTGAGGGGTACTGGTACGGCTTCTAGGCCCACACCAAGACACCGGCAGACGAAGCTGGAGAAGCTGAGTGGTGTCCCTTCATTCAAGGGCAAAGTTACAGAACCNTCCCCGCTTGTTGGTTTGCATAGCACCCGTAATCTGTTATCAGGGAATTCCACTGCTGTATCCCCACACCTGATAAGAGCATTATGTCTTTTCAGCAAGGGCATTCCAATCAGGGCGTCGTACTTCGCCAAGTTCCCCACCAACATCTCCTGATTTGTCCATTTCTTTTTCCCGATTCCTATGGTCAGTCCACATTTCTTGTGGCTTGAGGAGCAGGATCCTTTCATAGCTATATTGACTGCTGTTGGTTGGGGTAGAGGCTCCGTTGGGATGCCATGGGTGGAGATAAAGGTGGCGCTAATTATGTCGCAGCCGATTGTTCCTGTGTCAAATAATACCTTTGCTGGGTGGCCTTCTATGTGAATTGTTCCTTCCAGCGCGTCACGGGGTTTGATTGCCAGCATCGGTTGTGTTCGCAGGCTTTCCATTTCCACTGAGTTAATTTCCACTTCGTCATATTCGGTTGCTTCCATGTAGTTTGTGCTAGCTTCCTGCTTAGTGGCGTTTCCGTTTCCTTTCTTGGAATAGCAATCCTTGGCGTAGTGCCCCTTTTTCCCGCATTCGTAACACGTGCCTTCCTCGCGTCGTTTCCGCTTCTTATCTTTCTTGTCCTTTGGGTCCTTGCGGTATTGTTTATCCCTTTTCGGGTTATCCCGCGATGATGATCCTTTGCTATTCTTTTGTTGTGGTATATGGGTTTGGTATACTCCTGTCTCATACAGGATAGCGTCCTTCCGTTCAGCCCGTTTGACTATCCTGTCAAAGGAATCACCATCCTCCTCCATGGGTTCTAACTCCTGGTGTAGTCTGAGATGCATTGCTTCGTACAATGTTTGACGCAGCGTATACGGAGACACTGTTCCGGTAGGCAATCCTCCATGACACATCAAGAGATCCGTCGCGACCAGGGTTATTCTTTCTGTTTTGCCATATAATACATGCTGGATATCCTTGAACATTTTGTATAGTTCTTCCGTGTTTCGCGAGGATTGGAATCTTTCTCTCAAGTACTTTATCAGGGTCGTTTCTCGGACTTTTTTCCCCACTCTCAAAGTGGTTCNTTAATCAACATGGATAAGGTAAACTTGGTGATCCCCGTTCTTGAAAACTCCGCCCGGGCATGGTATCTGGGGTTGCATGGGCACATTAACAAGAAAGGCGCCAAGTACACTGGCATTCCTGTCAAAGACAGCAACCGCTGATGGACATGGAAAGCGTTCTGAGAACGGCTGGAACGAAGTTTCGGCAGAGAACAGGCCGAGTGAGATCTATCTCTTCTCAAGTGGTGAGACCTAGTGATAAAGCCCCATCACATCGATGAGTACCTGGATAAGATAATTGATGATATGTATATGCTTAGCTATACAGACCCAGTACGGATACGAGACAAGATTTGATCAGGCATTACACAAGAGGTTCGGAATGCGTGGGCACTTAAGGAGCTACATCCGACCGACCTGAACGAGTACCTTGATCTGCTCCGGATGGTCGGGCACACGCAGGAGGAGAACAACTGGTTCAGTAACCGCGTCATCCACCCAGCCTCCCGGTCTCAGCCCACAGATAAGAAGCAGGATAGATCCTCGACATCTGGCAGGTTCAAGAAGAAGGAAAAAGGTTCAGGCAGAAACAACTAGAGGGCTGCGAAACCTACTAATTTCAACGCTGGGAAACAGGCAAAGCCGGCGACTTCTGAGTAAGCAATAGCGCATAAGGAAATCCCGTCGACTTTGACCGAATGCCGGAGGAAGCACAACCAGTGCACCAAGTGAGGGCAAACAGGTCACCTTTGGGGAAAGTGTACTGTGATGGCCCCAGTCGTTAGTTCATCTAAACAGGCTAGTGGGTTGAAACGGTCCGCCCCAGTAAGCGTGCCGAGAGAAACGGACAAGCGACTAAAGCACATTGAAGCATCCCCTCCGGCTTCCGCATCAAGAATACTTGAAGTCTGCCAGGCACCACCTCAGATCATGGAGGTTGATACTGACGGCTCAGAATAGGTAAGAACACATTCTGTTTAAGGTGTAATCTTATTAACCCACAACTATATACCCCTGAGGGATAGATGGACATGAGCCACGGAGGTGGCTTCGAAGATGGGTAAGTACCCTTCTACCGCAATAAATGACCCTAATACTGACTACACCCAGGTGGTGTGGGCAGGTAGATGTTGCAGGCCATGCATGGTGGGCTGGGCTATCTCTCCTTTGTTAGGTTTCTGGTTATTTCCTTTGCTCTAGTTATACGTATTTCTTTCAGGATTTCCTTAGCTGGATGGGCAAGTCGTAGGACATTATTTCGGTTGAGGTTGGGTGAGGTCCTGCTAGACGAGATGCTCGACATTAGGGAAGCAAGGCTGCTTCGCTTGGAACCAGTCTGACTGCGGACCTCTACCCACTCCGGGCAAAATTGATATGTTTAGTACAAGCAGAATTGGTTCAGGCCGGACTTGATCAAATAAACAGTGCCATTTTCAAGTTTTTCTGAGGAGGGTTTAGTACCCGAAATCATGCAGGTGTGATAGTAAACACCCTAGGTATTGATGAAAGACAAATCCCAAGCCCTTAACCCTTACCGACCTGTTGTGGCTGCTCTTGTGTCGAAAGGCAGGAGACTAAAAGGATTCACTAAGCCAAGATGACTAAGTCCCCAAGACAAGCGAAGAGGCAGAAGCGTAACAACTCGCCTCGTCATATCAAGTCTATCCACCTGCGGGTCAAGTTAGACAGGAAGATAGGCGCTAGACAGGTAAGCGCAGAAGCACTCCTGCTACTCGATAGTGGAGCTACTAGGCCAGTGCTTAGCAGCCGATGGGTTAAGCAGACTTAGGCACCTTGTGTATGACGAAAGGTACATGTGCTGATAAGTGACGCGAGCGGTAATCACATTCCTGGGTCAGGTCTACACTATACCAAGCCATTGTAGATGAGGATAGGCGACCACTATAATGAGATGCGCTTGGAAGTCGTGGATAAACCTGACACTCAGGTGGATAGGTACCTACCTTTGTCTTGGTTGAAGGACCATAATCCCAACATAGATTGGAAGACTGGATCACTAACCCGGCGCTCCGATTTCTGCAGGGCTAACTGCCTGCCAGAGCAGGGCCGGTTAGTGTTCATGACCAATGAAGAGTTACCAGGCGAAGACCCTAGTAATGTGTACCTATTGGGAATTGTGCAATTCTCCAATCAGGAAGGTGCCGACATTACAGTTAAGCTACTCCCAGAGTATAAGGACTATAGGGATATCTTCAGTCAAGAATGGATTGAGGCGCTACCAGAGCACTGGAGGTATGACCATACGATCAAGTTGGAACTTGGAACTCAACCTCCGTTTGGGCCTATCTATCCATTATTGGAAAAGGAGCTAAAGGCACTCTGGGGATATCTCAATGACATGCTGTGAATGGGAAAGTTACGGCGATCCATTTCCTCGGCAGCAGCCCCTATTCTCTTCGTGCCAAAACCAGATGGTACATTAAGACTAGTAATAGATTACCATGGGCTGAACAAAATCACAGTGAAGAGTAAGTATCCTCTACCATTGATCAATGAACTGCGAGATAGGTTAGGAACAGCCATTCTGTTCACCAAGTGGGACTTGAAGAACGGCTACTACCTTCGGAGGATGGCAGAAGGTGAGGAATGGAAGGCGGCCTTGCGGTGCAGATATGGACTGTATGAATACAAGGTCATGCCGTTTGGGTTGTGTAATGCGCAGGCAACTTTCCAAAGCATGATAAATGGGGTCTTTCAGGATCACATGGATGAAGGAGTCATTGCATAGATGGAAGACATCCTGATCTACTCCGAAATAATGAAAGAGCATGTTGCAATGGTGAGACGTGTGATGGGGAAATTGCGGAAAGCTAGACCACGTGTAAGCATGAAGGTGTCCAGTTTCCACCAACGGGAGGTCGAATTCCGCGGATACAAGATATCTGATATGGGGATCTCTATATTGTCGCAAAGGATGCAGACAATCAGGGATTGGGCACCTCCGACATGCGTCATGGACGTTCAAAGCTTTAGGGGCTTTGCCAACTGCTATCAGCGGTTCATAGAAGGTTTTAGCAAGATAGCGAAACCTCTGACGGACTTGACAAAGAAGGTTGTCCAATGGGAATGGACACCAGCATGTGAGCTGCCCTTCAACCATTTGAAGTAGTCATTTACGTCGAAACCTGTCCTAGTACATTTTTACCCTGAACGGCCAACCCAGCTGGAAACTCACGCTAGTGACTTTTCACTAGCAGCCATCCTCTCCTCGTTTTGTGAAGATGAGAGATGGCATCCAGTGGCCTATCATAGTCAGAAGTTTCACCCCGCAGAGATTAATTATGACACCCATGCCAAGGGAATGACTGCCATCGTGGCGGCATTCAAGGAATAGGATCATTTGCTACACTCCGTAACGGACCAGTTAGTGATCCATACGGATCATGGGAATTTGGAGTACTTTAATAGTACCAAGGTCCTTAACCGAAGGCAGTACCACTGGGCTGAGTTCCTGCAACCATTTAACTTCAAGGCGGTTTACTGGGAAGGGTGGTTGAATGAAAAGGCAGATGCTTTGTCACGGCCTAGGGACTACCACCCTGAAGGGGCGAGTGATTTTCCGCCACAGTGGTTTTTTCGCCCCGGGCAGTGGGTTGGGAGCCAGGAATGGGACATCTTGCGACGACAAGTGTTGCAGGTATGCTAGGGATATCGGCTCCTGTCTTCCTCTTTGGATCACCTGCGGGTAGCGATAAAGGAAGACCAGGAACATTTAAGGATGCTGAAGGCAATGACTGCTGGTGACAAAGCGGTTGACCGACATTTCACGACGGAAAAGGGCTTACTCCTGTAAAAGAACAGGTGGTATGTTCGCACGGGCCAGAATCTGAAGCAGACAAGCATGGAGGAGGAACATAACTCCCGAATCGCGGCGCACTTCGGGAGTTACAAAACCATTGGCAGGGTTAGGGCTAACTTCGATTGGCCAAAGATAGACAAGCACATCAGCGACTATGTGCGAACATGTGATGCATGCCAAAGAAACAACTGCATCAGGCACAAGAAGTTCGTGCTGTGGGAACCTATTGATGTTCCTATATGGCCACGGACAGCGATTTCAATGGACTTCATTGTAGCGCTGCCAGAGTCCGAAGGGTATACCAAGGTCTGGGTCATAGTGGACGGATTCTCGAAAATGGCCCCTTTCATACCCCTGACCAGGGAGGTACCTATCAAGGAGCTTGCCTTGATATTCCTGAAGGAAGTTTGGCGCCTTCATGGACTCCCAGAGTCAATCATCTCCGATCGATATAGCCGATTCACATCCAAGTTCTGGATGAGTCTAATGCACTTGTTACAAGTGAAACTCAACCTTTTGACTGCCCTCCACCCAGAGACTGATGGGCAAACCAAGAGGGTTGATCAGACATTGGAGCAGTAGTTGCATAGTTACTGTTCCTACCAACAAGAGGATTGGGTTTCGCTGTTACCCCTTGCGGAGTATGCGTCCAACACCTTGACATCAGAATCCACCAGGTTGTCACCATTTGAGACCAACTATCGGTTTAACCCCCAGACAAACTGGTCGGGTGTAGTCTCTGATAAGCAAGGCATACACCCTAGCAGTGAGCTCTTGGTTAAGGAATGGGAAGGAACCTGGTGGGACATTCGAGAAACGATTCAACGGGCACAGGAAAGGCAATGGAAATAGCATGATTAGAGAACGTTGCCATCACCAGACTGTGTTATCCTAGAGGATGTGGCTGCTGGGCGGGCAAAGAAAGCGTACCATGTGATGTTGAACCGAAAAAACATCTGCACGCAGTGTCCAACGGCGAAGCTGGACCACTGGATGTTTGCACCTTTTGTGGTCAAATGTCGGGTGGATAACGGAGCTTATGAACTCCAACTGCCTGCCAGATGGAGCATCTACACGGTTTTCAATATCACATTGCTCGAACCATACCGTGAGAATCCGGGATCAGGGAGGGTGAAGTATGTCCCTGCCCCGGGGCTTGTGGACAAGGAGCCAAGTTACGTTATCGAAGCTGTTGTAGACAGTCGATGGTACTGTGGAGCAAAGACGAAGTTTCCGTCACACTTCGTCCAGTACCTGGTTTCATGGGAAGGCTATGGGGCTGCAGAGAATTCATGGGAGCACTATGAGATGCTAGAAGGGACAAGGTTACAGGACATGCGGGATTTCCACGAAAGATATCCGTGCAAGCCCAGAGACCATAGGGTCTTGGGGGAATGGAGTCAGGGAAATAAGAGATGACAGTAACATTCCAGGACGGACCATAGAAAAGAGGGGAGTGATACAATGACCGCGCACAGATGAGCTATGGCAGTCGGAACCTACACCCATACAGGTAGCCTGGAGGGGAACTGGTAGAGACTGGCAGGCAAGTGAGTACTTGACCTACGGAGACCCGACGGCCCATGCTCTGAGAATAAACAGAATTAGCTGGCCAGGTAGTTAAGTACCTGGGTACACCTGGGAGAGGTGTCAGCATACTTAGGGACTTCTGAAGAGGCAGTTACTCAGCTGGGCCGGGTAACTGGAGACAAGTCAGAAATGTCTATCGCCGGCGACGGGATAGACAGGGTAACAGGAAAAGGTTATCTTGTCCGCTAGACAAGGTTACCCTACCCCCTGGATCAGGTGGCCCTGGACAAAGTCCGGAGTTACCCTACCTTTGAATACGGAGTGTCACAGGGAGTTCAGAAAAAATGACAGGAATGTTTGTCACATGAAGCCACGCATAATACTAGAATCTGGGGTTCCAGGAGATGCTATTGGGCGAGCTAGGGCAGCTCCGAAGAAGCTGTAAATTGGAGAGGTTATTCCTATCATACCCCTCCAGCCCGGCCTGATGGCCCGGACATCATGGCTGAACGGTTGCGTAGTTGTGTGCAGACTAGAAAAGTGGAAAGTTTGGAGTCCTGCTTGCAACAGCGTATACGGCGCTGCCATCCGGTCGACCATAAGCTGTTCACACGGTATACAACGGGGCATAGGGTGGAAGCTGGAGTACCTCCTTCAAGTTGTTCGGAATAAAATAGACCAAGACTGACAGAGTTAACGCAAGTTAACTGTAGCGGTCCCCCAGGTAGTCCCGGGTGGTGCTGGGGCGGCCAGGAGAGTTTTACACCTACCAAGCCCCAAAGAGCCCCAATGCCATAGGCTCCGAATCGGATGCGTAGAGACACTACAAGAATCACTGCTGCCACAGGTAAGGAGGATCTGAGGTGGTAGTCATGGGTAGCGCCCATTGGACCCCTTCCAGATCACCATCCTCTACGGAAGACACCCGAAGCCCAAGAACCGTAATTAGTAGGTAGATAAAATGCTCACGCTAGGTTCCGGGGCCAAGTAGAGATCAATGCACATTGGAAAGGTGTCATAGATAGTCTAGTTCATGTGGCGTCTGTACTGTTAGCCACTGGCAAGAGGGCGATGCGCAGAAGTTTTTACTGTGGCGGGCAAAATAGAAATGCGCCTCAGAAACGATAACCGCATAAGGTGAACGCCGACTATAGTGTATCGACACATGCATGCCCGAAGGGTGTGCCAGGCGACGTGTTGGACCTCCCTTAGCGGGAAGGGTCTGCTTGAATGGTCGGAGTAACCTGATAGGGCAGTTTCTGGCATAAGATAAAACTACCTGAAAGTCTATGCGAGAACTCTTCTACTGCAACAATCAATCCTCTCGTGATCTTAATGGAGTGCAGTGTCAAGCTTAATGATATTAAGTTTTACTGTTTACTTTACTCTTGCATTGGTGTGAACTTTTGGCGATAAGTTTGAAGTTGTTCGGTGCGGTCACAACCTTGGAATCCTTCTTCCTATGTGTGCCCCCATTACACCAGAGAAGGATCGCACCTGTGGCAAGAAGATTCCGTGGCCATGGTGTGGGAGCCTGGGAGGTGCTGAGCCTGGTGCAGTTGGCTTACCTGTCTACGCTCAGATCCACTATTGAGTTGGTTGTGGGTCATGGAAGGCTAATCAAAGCCATGCAGGTCCATGTCAATGATATGCTGTGGTTGCTATTTAGGATGCCGCTGAAGGGGCACAATGTTGTGCTGTCAATAGAGCTGGGTGTGGCCCTGGTCAGTGTGAGAGCATGAGATGTTCATCGGTGGTGCCATGCCCTGATTTAGTGCAGCATGCTGCAATTGCAGGGGCTGAGGATAGGGGCATGATAATTGTGCGGTCGGATGCAGAGATGGGGAGGATACCGATCATAGAGTGTTCTTGTGATCAGGAGCTTGCCATGGCACAGTGTAAAGAGATTAGGAGAGGCGGTGGCCTGGTGGCCTTCAAAGATGGGTCGTAGGGGGCCGCTGGATGTGGTGCCGCATGGGCAATCCTGAAGAGAGGGATATGGGTTGGTGGGGGGAGTAGGGGGTTGGATGGCAGCCTGTCGATTACGGAGGTTGAGTTGATGGGGGTGGTAACTGGTACATGTACTAGGTTATTGTTTCGTGTGCTATCGGTTGATACACACAATGTTTTATATTTGCTTCCACCAGTATCGTTTGATACTTGTATTGTTTCGTGTGCTATCAGTTGATACAAACAATATTTTAGAATATCGCTCATACTGGAGATAAGCGATATGCTGTCTTTAAAGACCGCTGATTTCATGATGGAAACAGCAGACTTCGACTAGCCATATTCTAAATATACTTGGTTGAATGGTTATTTCTCTGATCTCCTATTATGCCCCTTCGCAGGCTCCATTAGTAAGCCATGCTTGCTTCTTGTCGATCGCGAAGCCATCTGCTCCTATGGTACCACTACATGACTAGGGCCCTGCCTGAAGACATTACATTTTTTTAACCTTAGCAGGTGGTTAGAAACCTGCCTAGACCAGGTCTGATCAACCTACGAAGAGTCCAACTGAAGCTAGCAGTGGGGAGCAGCAGAGCCAGGAAAGGTTCGGCTCTGCCGACACGACACCATTGGGTCATTAGAAACTTGAAGTGGGAAGCAGGTCCCACAAGAACGTCTTACCCAAGGAAAGCAACCCAAGAAACTGCAAGGGCCGAAGAGTGACTTCACAATTGATGAGGCAGAGAGACACTTAGCTTGAGATTTGGCCAAGCAGACCTTTAGCAAATCAAGTAACAAGTTAGCCAAGGCAGCAACCAGCCTTCCTGGGCTTTTCCACCCCAGCCCCATCAAAGTAAAGGCACTAGCAAAACTGCCAAAGAAAGAAACCTCACCTGCCCACACTACAAGGGAAGATGATAACAACAAGGAAGAATCAGATCAACCGGTAGCAGCGGGAGCACCAGAGGAATCAGGAGATGGTTCTTCAGATAGCTCATCAGATGACAGCCCCAGCAGTGAAGATTCCCAGCACAATATGTCCGAAGGAGAATCAGGCGGGTGAGAGGGGCCCAAGGTCAAGCTTCTCCTCCTACTAAGGTTCTTAGGCGAAAAGGAGGACCTAAAACCTGAGGCATTTGACCGATGGGTAACAACCACATCACAGTACCCCACCCTGCAGGGCGTGGATAAGATGAAGGAAGGGAGTGAAGTGTAGTTCAGATGTTTCTGTATGGGAAAGGCAGAAGAAGCATACTGCCAAGTGATGAACCACTATGAAAGCAAGAACAAAATACGGGGAACAAGGCTGATAAAATATTCGCGAGACAGATTCCAGTTCTCGCGAAATACGCAAGAACTGTGTAAGAAGTTCAAGGAAATCCAACAAGTGCGGAATGGGAAAACAGACAGAATAACACTGGTAGCAACAGATCTCCTAATGTACCATGGACGTTTGCCCAATGGGAAAGTATCCCAGTGTACACTCTGGCAGGGGCTGTACGAGGCAATGCAGCTCAGACTACGCCAAGAGGTAGAACCCATAGAAGAAGATGGAGACTCCTTTGACAGGATCGTCAAATGAGCTAAAAGAAAGAATGCCACCCTGTATGAAAGAGGAGTTTACAGAACATACATACTCTAGCAGCGGAGTAGCAACAGATTATCATCACGTTATTACGCAAGGAAGGAACACCCAAACAGAAAGGGTCGAAGGACATGAAATGTGAGAAAGGTAGAAAGTAGAAAGGATGCAATGAAGGCACATGTTTCGAATGCAGGAAGAAGGGGCACTATGCAAAAAACTGTTATGCCAAGTAGGGGAAAGGGAAGTTGGCGAAACAAGATACGAGCACAAACCACATGGAAGCAAGTGAACGTGATGAGGTGGAAATTCACTCTAGGGAACTGAAAGGCCTCTGGACTCAACCGGCACTGATAGTCAAGGCCTGTAACGCTCTAGAAGGAACGATCCACATGGAGGGCCATCCAGCAAAGGCACTATTTGATACAGGAACAATCGGTTGTGACATCATCAGCACTACCTTTATATCTACCCCAGGCATACCCACGGAACTCCAACCCCAACCAACAATGGTCAACATAGCAATGAAAGGTTCCCGCTCCTCAAGCCACTAGAAGTGTGGGCTAACCCTAGGGATCGGAAAAAAGAAATGGACAAACCAGGATATGTTGGCAGGAAACTTGGCAAAATATGATACCTTGATTGGAATGCTATTCCCAAAAAGACACGATTCCCTCATCAGGTGTGGGGATACAGCAGTGGAGTTTCCCGATGACAAACTGCATGTGCTATGTAGACCAACAAGTGGGGAATTCCAAGCCACTGTTTTAGACGCCATATCAGCAACAAGGTTGGAAGAATACAGCGACGTATTCACAGACCAGGTTCCTGAAACACTGCTGCCCGTGTGAAAGATTAACCACCACATTCGGCTAAAGGATCCAACCGACCTAAAAAACCAATCCACCTATTCAATTCCAGAAGTGTACAAGGAGAAACTCATGAACTGGATTGACAAAAAGATGCGGGTCGGGTTAATTGTACGACAGGAAGTCCCTGGAGCAGCATCCATGTTTGTGCAACCAAAATCAGACGCGAGGATCTGCCTCCTGGTAGACTTGAAAGTCTGAAATGACAACACAATTATGGATAGTCCATCGATCCCAAACCAAGAGCAGATCCTAAACCGCATTGGACGAGCAAAATGCAGCAGTAAGATCAACCTAAGCAACACATACTTCCAAACACGAGTGGACAAGGACAGCATTAGGTTCAACTCATTCCAAACCCCATTTGGAGGATTTGTTAGCAAAGCAATACTACAAGGAGACATGAATGCACCAGTGACATTTATGTGAATAATGGAAGACCTCCAGAGCGAATTCCTACATCATTTTGTATCGGTATACATTGATGATATCCTCATATTCTCGGACACTTCAGAAGATCATGAAAAACACATACACCAAGTATGTGAGCAACTCAGAAAATGAAAATTCTAGGCTAGCAAAATGAAGTCAGTACCGTTTGCAGATAAACTGGAAGTACTAGGACACATAGTGGATAACAATGGAATTCATGCCTCCCTCCCAAAAGTATTGACCATTGTAGGGTGGAAGACATCTCAAAGTAAGAAAGAATTACAACGATTTCTAGGAATAGGGAATTACAGGCTCCAGTTCTTCCCACATCATGCTACCCTAACAGCACCACTAACGGATCTAACGGGAAACACCTATTTCATATGTACACCCAGACATCAGACTACAATCGAGAGTATCAAGAAGTGAATTGTTGATCATCACGTCATGCGACCAATAGACATACAGAGAGGTGAGCAGATTTGGTTTGTTACAGATACTGTAACCGTTACGGGTGCTAGGTTGTTTTATGTTTGATTTCACGGTATTGTTGGATACTTGTATTGTTTCATGTGCTATTGGTTGATGCACACGTTGTTTTATGTTTGCATTCACGGTATCGTTTGATACTTGAATTGTTTTGTGTGCTATTGGTTGATACAAGCATTGTTTTGCAATATCGCTCATAATGGAGATAAGTGATATGCTGTATTTAGAGACCGCTGATTTCCGTGATGGAAACAGCAGAGTTCGACTGACAGTATTCTTAATATACTTGGTTGAACGGTTACTTCTTTTATCTCCTATTACAGCCCTTCGAAGCCTCCTTAAGCAAGTAGTGCTCGCTTCTTGTGGATCCGGAAGCCATCTGGTCCTATCGTACTGCCACGTGACTAGGGCCTGGCCTGAACACGTTACATTTTTTTAACCTCGGCAAGTGGTTAAGAAACCTGCAGGGACCTGGTCTGATCAACCTACGAAAGTCCAAGAGAGAGGCTAGCATCGGGAAGCGGTAGAACCACGAAAGGTTTGGCTCTGCTAGGATAACACGATTGAGTCACTGGAGACTCAAAGTGGGAAGCAGGTCCTATGAGAAGGCCTTACCTCGAAAAGGCAACCCAAGAAACTTTAACGGCCAAAGAGTCAATTCTCAATTGACGAAGCAGAACGACAACTAGCGCGAGACTTGGCCAAGCAGACCTTTAGCGAATCAACTGACCAATTAGCGAAGGCAGCAACCAGCCTTCCTGGGCTATTTCCCCTTAGTCCTAGTTAAGGAAAAGGACCAGCTGTAACGGGGGCACCGCTAGGAAGATGGATCCCAAGGTTGCGACCGCACCAAACAACTTCAAACTTATCGCTACAACTTCACACCAATGTAAGAGTAAAGTAAACAGTAAAACTTAATATCGTTAAGCCTGACGCTTCACTCAATTAAGGTCTCGAGAGGATCGATTGTTGGAGTAGGAGAGTTCTTGCTTAGACTTTCAGGTAGTTTTATCTTATGCCAGCAACTCCCCCATCAGTTTACTGCAACCATTCGAGCAGACCCTTCTCTGCTAAGGGTGGTCTGACACGTCTCCTGGCACCCCCTTTGGGCATGCATGTGTCGACACACTCTAGTCGGCGTTGACCTTATGGGGTTATCGTTTCTGCGGTGCATTTCCAATATGCCCGCCGCAGTGAAAACCTCTGCGCATTGGTGTCTTGCCAGTGGCTAACTGTCAAGGCACCTCATGAACTAGACTATCTATGACACCCTTCCCATATGCGTTGATCTCTACTTGAGTCTGGAAGCTACCATGGGTGGTTTATCTGTTTACTATTTACGGGTCTTGGGCTTGCGTTGTCTTCCACAGAGCATGGTAGTCCGCGAGTGATCCAAGGGGCACTACCCATGACCAATATCTCGGATCTACCTTACCTGTAGTAAGAATGAAGCTTTTAGTGTCTCTGCATTTCCCTTTCAGAGCCTATAGCGTTTGGGACACTTTCGGGCTTGGTAGGTGTAAAACTCTCCCAGTCGCTCCGGCACCACCTGGGACTACCTTCGGGACCCCCACGGTTAACACCCATTAACTCTGTCAGTTCTGGTCTGTTTCATGGGGAACCACTTGGAGGAGGTACTCCACCTTCCACCCCATGCCCCCTTATATATCCTGGGAACTGCCTACGGTCGACTGGATGGCAGCGATGTATATGGTGTTGCATGCATGTCTCCTAAGGTTCCTCTTTGCTAGACTGCACACAACAACACAACCATTTGCCCATGACGTCCGGGCCTCAAGGCGGGGCAGGAGGGCTATGATAGGAATAATGTCTTCAATTTACAGCTTTATCGCAGCTACATAGCTCGCCCAATAGTATCGCCCGGAACCCCAGATTCCAGTATCATGCATGGCTTCTCATGACAAACATTCCAGTCAATTTTCCCAAACTCCATGTGGGACTTCGTATTGAAAGGTAGCGTAACTCAGGACTCTGGGCAGGGTAACACAAGCCCCAAGGCAGGGCAACCTGATCTCAAGGGTAGGGTAACCTTGTCCAGCGGATAAGATAACTTTTCCCTGTTACTCTGTCTATCCCGTCGCCGGCGATAGACCTTTTTGACCTGTCTCCAGTTACCCGGACTAGCTGAGCAACTGCCCCTTCAGAAGTCCCTAAGTACGCTGCCACCGCTCCCGCATGTATCCAGGTACCATAGTCCCTGAACAGCCAATTCCGTTCATTCTTGGAGCGTGGGCCATCGGGTCTCCATAGGTCAAGTACTTGCCTGTGGGTCCCTACCAGTTTGCCTCCTGGCTACCTGTATGGGTATAGGTTCCATCTGCCATAGCTCACGTATGTTGTGTCGTAACACCGGGGCAAGCACCGAAGAAAGACAGCATACTTGTCGGGACATCTAAGAAGGAAGAAGACGAAGAAGAAGCATCAGATTACGCGGTAGCAAGGCAGCGACCAGACAAATCCCCCAGTGACACTGCAGAAAGCTCGTCAGACGACTGCTCCAGTGGCGAAGAGTCTGAACACAATATATCTGAAGGTGAATCTGCGGAGCGAACAGGACCTAAAATTAAACTTCTGGTGCAACCCTCGTTCTCTGGCGAAAAGGACGACTTAAAACCTGAATTTTTTGACCGGTAGGTAATAACAACTTCTCAATACCTGGCCCTACAGGGAGTGGACAAAGCCAAGGAAGGAAGCGGAGCACACTGTGGAAGCTTGTGTACCGGAAAAGCAGAGGAAGCATACTATTAAGCAGTGAACCACTATGGGAGTGGGGAACAAATCTGAGGAACGACCCTGATAAAATACTGGAGAGAGAGATTCCAATCCACGCGAAACACGGGAGAACTATACAAAAGGTTTAAAGATATTCAGCAAGTACGAAATGGCAAAACAGAAAGAATAACCTTAGTCATCATGGACCTCTTAATGTATCATGGACGATTGCCTACCGGGACGGTGTCTCTGTACACACTGCGACAAAGATTGTATGAGGCAATGCATCCCAGACTACGCCAGGAGGTAGAACCTATGGAAGAGGAGCGTGATTCCTTTGAAAAGATAGTCAAGGGGGCCAAACGTAAGTACACTATCCCGTATGAAACAGGAGTTTAACGAACCCACATACCACAGCAAAAGAATAGCAAAGGATCACTATCGCAGTATAATACAAAGAAGGATAAACCATACCGCAAGGATTCAAAGGACAAGAGGGACAAGAAACAGAAGCGACGCGAGGAAGGCATGTGTTTCGAATGGGGCAAAAAGGGGCACTGCGCAAAGAAGTGCTATTCCAAAAAAGGAAAAGGAAAGGCAGCTAAGCGTGAGGCTAGCATGAACAACATGGAAGCAACCAAATATGACCAAGTGGAAATTAACTCAGTGGAAATGGAAAGTGTCCAAAGACAACCAACGTTGGCAATCAGGCCCCGTGATGCTGGTGAAGGAACGATTCACGTATAAGGCCACCCAGTAAAGGTACTATTCAACACAGGACCAATTGGCTGCGACACAATTAGTGCCACCTTTATCTCTACCCATGGCATCCCTACGGAGCCCCTACCCTAACCAACAACAGTCAATATGGCTATGAAAGGATCGCGGTCTTCAAGCTACAAGGAATGTGGGTGGACCGTAGGAATCGGGAAAAAGAAATGGACAAATCAGGAGATGTTGGTAGGGAACTTGGCAAAGTACGACGCCCAGATTAGAATGCCATTCCTGAAAAGAAATAATGCTCTTATCAGGTGTGGGGATACAACAGTGGAATTTCCCGATGACAAACTACGTGTACAGTCGTGTCCGTTAAATAATTACACCCCTGCCCGGCAAAGGTGCAACGACACCTCTCCCCCACCTCATCACCCACCATGGCACCACCACATACCCGAAGAGAAAAAGAAGACAGGAATCAGCAAATCTATGCCCTGCATAAGCATACCAATATGGGTTATAATAAAATAGCTAAGGCTATTGGGGTCTGCAAGGAGACTGTTGCCAAGGTTGTCCAAAGAGCCAATTCAAGAGGGGGAAACACCCATTATGCTTCCAAGAAAGGCCGACCCACCAAGATTACGGACACCAAAAGAAGAGCGGTAGAGGCAATTATTGATGCTGAGCCTCATTTAGCATTACGCGACATTACCCAAAAAGCGAATATTGGCCTTGGCAGAACCACTATAGATAAGATCATATCTGAAGCTGGTTTCAGGCTTCTGATACCTAGGAAAAAGCCTTTTTGGAGGAAAGGACAAAAGGAGAAGAGAAAGGAGTTTGCTAGGAGAAGGAAGAACTGGAAAGGGGCATGGAATTGGGTTGTCTTTGTTGATGAAGCCACTATTATTTATGATCCAAATCCGGCTGGGAGGAGGGTCAGAGTAAGAGCTGGTGAAGAGTTGGAAGAAAAAAACTTAAAGCCTAGCTTTAAGTCTGGGAGGACTAGTATTGGGGTGTATGCTGCAATCATGAAGGGTGGCAGGACTGAGTTAATTCTTGTGAGAAAGAGGGGGGAGGAGGAAAGGACCAGCAAAAGAGACAGACTTGGCCTCAATTCCCACCAATATGCAACTGAAATCCACCAGCCATACCTCATCCCTTTTATAGAAGGTCTGGATAGACCTTCTGACAACATCTACCTAGCTGCAGACAATGCCTCCTGGCATGGTGGTGAGGAAAATCGAAAATTGGAGGCAGACTGTGGTTACAAAAAACTTCCTTGGCCACCCAACTCACCAGATCTCAATCCTATTGAGAACACCTGGGCTCTACTCAAAAGAGCCCTTACCAAGCGATTCTCCAGACTGGAGAGAAGGCCTCATAGTGCTGCTGAATTATTTCAGGCAGCAAAGGAGGAGTGGGATTTAATTCCCCAAGGGACATTGGATGCTTGGATAGAGAGGATGCCTGAGAGAATTCAGGCTGTTTTGGATGCAGATGGGGGTCACACAAAATGGTAGCAGGATTTCTTTGAAGCTTATGATATTTACTTTCATTTATTTCTTAATTGAATTTATATCTTTTTTTTTTTTATGGTTGAATTGGTTGATTGTGGTTGTCATGGTTGTTGCCTGGGGGTGTAATTATTTAACGGACATGAGTGTACTATGCAAACCAACAAGCGGGGAACCACGAGCCACTGTATCAGACACCAACACAACAACCTTGTTGGAAGAATACAAGGATGTATTACTGGACAAGGTCCCTGAAAGGCTACCCCCTGTGCGCAAGATTAGCCACCACATTTGGCTAAAAGACCCAACCAACCTACGAAATCAATCAACATACCCGATCCCAGAAGCCTACAAGGAAAACCTCATGAACTGGATAAACGAGAAATTACAGAGTGGAGTAATTGTAAGACAGGAGGTTCCCGGAGCGGTACGAATGTTTGTACAACCCGAATCGGATGGAAGAATCCGCCCCCTGGTGGACCTGAAAGTGAGGAACGATAACACGATCATGGATAGTCCATCAGTTCCAAACCAGCACCAGATCCTTAACCGAAGAGGACAAGCGAAATTCAGGAGCAAGATCGACCTAAGCGAGACACATTTCCAAACCTGAGTGGACAAGGACAGTGTTAAGTTCAACGCATTCAAAATCCTGTTCGGAGTGTTTGTAAGCAAGGTAATGGTACAAGGAGACATGAATGCACCAGCAACATTTATAGGAATAATGGAGGACCTCCTAAGCGAATATTTACATCATTTTGTATAGGTATACATTGATGATATTCTCATATTTTCAGACACATCAGAGGAACACGAACAACACATATGCCAAGTATGTGATCGACTCAGAAAAAGCAAAATTCTATGCGAGGAAAAGGAAGTCAGTACTTTTTGCGGACAAACTAGAAGTATTAGGACACATAGGGGACAATGAGAGGATCCATGCCTCCTTCCAGAAAATATCATCCATTGGAGGATAGGAAACACCAAAAAACAAGAAGGTATTGCAACGATTTCTAGGAATAGTGAATTATGTGACCAAGTTTCTCCTCCACCATGCAACGTTGACCGCACCGTTAACCGACTTAACGGGAAACGCCGAATTCGTATGCACAACGACCCACCAGACCGCACTCGATATGGTCCGAAAGTGAATTATCGACCACCAAGTTATGCGACCAATAGATATACGAAGCGAGGAACCAATTTTGTTGGTTACGGATGCCTCAGATTTAGGAGTTGGAGCATGGGTGGGACAGGGACCCACTTATTAGACGGCGTGACCAGCTGCGGTACACAGCAGGCAGTTCACCAACGCTTAGATGAACTATGGGACTACCAATAGAGAGGCCTTAGCAATAGTGGAAGCGCTTAACAGGTTCCACAATATCCTAATGGGAAATTCCTTTACAATAGTTACAGAAAACCAACCCTTGACACACCTGCGAACGGTAAAGAACCCAAGCCGAAAGCAAGTGAGATGTCTAAGTGCCTTGGGAAAATACGACGCGAAAATAGTCTACGCAGCAGGAAGTACGAACTATTTAGCTGATGCCCTTTCCCGGATATACGCGGGGGAATCAGACTTGAACCCACTCTGTGTCCACGATTATATGAAGAAAGCGGATGACATCTCGGATAACACAGTCTACGAGCAAGAATTAAACACAATGGAGTGCATGCATGAGTTCTCCTCTACTTCCCCTCCTTTCACCTATACTAACTACCCCAACGAGGCCCCTATACCCCCCTAAAGCCCCTGCTCAATCTCTGCAGGGAACCATTGGGGTGACCAGTGTACCCTGCGAAGTACACCACCGGAGGAAGTTCAACATATTCTGTTACACAACCCACAGTGTTATGTGAATCATTGCCCGTATCATCAAACTGAGATCAAATTCACAAACAACCATCCTAGACAACCGGGAAAATCGACCCCTCACCTGCTTAGTGAAGGCCCAAGCCCCCCAAGTACAGAAATCGACCTGAGCCCTCTGGAGTCCCCCGAAATCAATGACTGGGAATGGCAACAAATGATCTGAGGAAGACCAACAAGTGAGGGAGAAGGGCCATCCACCCTTGCCCAGCCGACGCCCAGATCTTATACAATTCCTGCACTGCTAAACCCGGAAGCCCCAGCATTCCAAATGCCGGAGTCAGAAGCAATAGAGAACCTTACGACCGCCACACTAGCGGCATTCCGAAACCAGGACCTGTTAGCCTACCACGGATTAGGCGAGCGGAACAGCTAGAAAGCCTCAACAATGAGACAATAGTCTCAGCAATGCCCATGACGATGACAGAATCTCGGCGTCGGCTATGCGATGTCTTGGAAGACAATGAGGGGAAAGACATACCTGAGACAAGCAGAGGAAGCGCAATAGAAGATGAACGCGATGCCTGACAAACAGTCAATGAAATGATCGGAACGTTCCGAGCACACATGATAGCAGCATACTGGAAAGAACCAATTTGGAAAAAGGTCAATAAGAGTATGGACTGCACAGGAGACTTGTCCTCCTACAAGGTTGCAAACGGAATGCTATACACAAAAACCACGTAGAGGGAAGACTAGCTGTATATCCTAAAAGGCCCTGCATAGGGAAATACGACATAAAGGTAATGTGTCATTAGAGAAATCCACGATAAAGGCCACCACAGTGTTCAATGAAACTTACATTACGCAACGGAGTACCCATTTTGGCCTGAAATGTTGAAGGACTTCAGAGCATATGTAACCCAGTGCCACACATGCCAGATAAATAAGGGGCCTACAAAATTGCACGAAGGAAATGCGCAAACAATTACCCTGCCGTCAGAAATCTTCAAATCAATAGCCATTGACTTTGCGGGACCGTTCCACAATTCATGGGGATACGACACAATCCTGGTTGCGATGGATAGGTTTTCAGGATTCACATGGCTCATATCTACAACTAAGCAAGGAACAGCAATAACAACTGGGGAACTTCTACGCAACAAAATATTTACACCCGATGGCTACCCAATATCTCTAGTAAGCGATGCGGACCGACGGTTTGAGTCAGGTGTGTGGAGACAACACTGTCGTTTGTTAGGCATTGAGCATATTAAGGCGGCACCAGACCATCATGAAACAAATGGACAAGGTGAAAGAAATATTCGAGAATTGAAGACAGCTCTCCGAAACCTAGTGAACGCAAGAGAAAACAATTAGTTTGATGCCATACCAGAGACAGCAGCATACCTGAATGTGGAATGGTCAGAAACTCTCGGTATGTCACTATACAAGGCCATTTTTGGAAAGAATTACCCACTACATCCCCTAGGGAACTTCAAGAACTCCACAGTACCAGCTGGGGACAAATTGTTAAACTGGCACCAAGCAATCCGGAATGCGGCATTCAATGCGCTTAAATTGGCATGATTTAGAAGCACGAGAACAGCGGCAAAACGAGGCAGACACCATACACCAATAGGAAAGGTAATCTGTTACTAGGATACAGAAGTTTATTCGCAATGGAGTTGGGAGGTAGCAAGAAATTGCAACCGCACTGGCGTGGACCATTCGCAATAATCGAATACGATGAGCATACACAAAATTACACAGTAGAAATAGATGGCAGAATGTACAGAAACCGAGAAGCGACATTCCATGCATCCACCGTGAAAATATGCCTTCCTAACTATGATATCTCCTTCTCTGGAAGGAGCCACGCAAAACCACCCCCGATCTTGGTTAACGAGAAGCCGGAATGGGAAGTGGGAACAATATGAGATCATAGAAGACGGTATGACCATGACCAATTCCTAGTGAAATTGGTGGGGTACCTGGAAATAGCGAATAGCTGGGAACCCCGTGAAGGATTGGAAAATGCGATGGAATTGGTTAATCAATGGTGGGAAGACATCAACCCGCAGGACAGGTTACCGCCTACGATAAGCCATGTGACGGTGGTGTGGAGCCCAACCCTGCCAGAAATCCAACGCCTGCACCAGGACACGGACCAAGGGATACAGGACAGATTCTGGCCAGGCCACTTTGAGAGCGATTTTGAAAGCAGCGAAGATGAAAGTAGGGTAATGGAAGATGAAGTAGCATACCTAGCAAGACTGGCCGAGACTGAGTACTGGCAATAACGAAAGAAAAAACACAGCATCCAACAGCCTTAGGACGTTATACTATGAGCTAGTACCTGGGAGATTGCGCCATCAGCGAATGGGCCTGTTGGTGAACCGTGATATTATTCCTGGATGATACCTTACACACCGGCTATTCAGACATATCTGCAACAAATGCTTAGCAATAACAACAGAATCACGGGGACGAATGTGGGGAGGAACAGGGTCAGATGTTTTCCGCTTCGGTAGAGGGTGCTACCTGAGCACAGAAAAATGTGATCGTTGCATGGAGACGGAAGAAACCAAAATTAAGCAGCACCCTTCTTCCCCTGAAGACCTAAGCGAGGCCGACACCTAAGCGAGGCCAACACCTAAGTGAGGTCACTACCGAAACATAAATACCACCCACCATCCGTCTAACCTGCTGAAGAAAACAGACTACACTACCAGACCTTCAAACCATTACCCTCTTACAAACCTTATCCTTACGCGAAAGAAACAAAATGTCAAACTACGAAGAAGTCAGCATAAAGGGACCAGACCTCATTTTGGGATACCTACTATACTGAGAGATCATCCCACTAAGCGCATACTGGAGAATATTCTACATTGATCACTGCGAGGATTGCGGACGAATCGATGTCGAGACAGAGGAATGGGAGGACTGGATAGTACAGAACTTTGTGGACCTGCCACACTACTGGGAGTCAGGTTGCTTTGTGCCCGAAGCGCCATGTTGGGAGTGTATAGAAAGATGGTTGGAGGGTGCGGAATGGACGTTGCAGGACAACATGAGATTGTTGAAGGATAGTGATGACGATGAGGATGTGTCCTAAGTGGACTTTCAGGAGAATAGCGGACGTACCGGCTATTAGGATTTCATTAGGTTGTTTTATTTGGTGAAATTGTTATTTCATTTCGGGAGTGTAACCGGTACGGGTACTAGGTTGTTTTATGTTTTGTTTCACGGTATCATTTGTTATTTGTATTGTTTCGTGTGCTATCGGTTGATACACAGATTGTTTTATGTTTGGATTCACATTATCGTTTGATACTGGAATTGTTTTGCGTGCTATTGGTTGATACAAACATTGTTTTGGAATATTGCTCATACTTGAGATAAGCGATATGCCGTATTTAAAGACCGCTGATTTCAGTGATGGAAACAGCAGACTTCGACATACAGCATTCTTAATCTACTTGGTTGAACGGTTACTTCTTTGATCTCCTATTACACCTCTTTGAAGCCTCCTTTAGTAAGCAGTGCTGGCTTCTTGTTGATAAAGAAGCCATCCACTCCTATTATCCCGCCACGTGACTAGGGCCTGGCCCGAACATGTTACCGACACCTCAGATTTAGCAATAGGAGCAGGGGCAGGACAGGGACACACTTATGAAATGGCTCCACCAGCCGCATTACACAGCAGGCAATTCACCAATGCACTAACAAATTATGGAACCACCGATAAAGAGGCCTTAGCAATGGTGGAAGCGCTTAACAGGTTCCACAATGTACTAATGGGAAATCCCTTTAGAATAGTTACAGACCACCAGCCCCTAACACATCTACGAACTGCAAAGAACCCGAGTAGAAAACAAGTCAGATGGCTTAGTGCCTTGGGAAAATACGGTACAGAGATACTATGTGTACCAGGAAGGCTGAACCATTTGGCTGATGCCCTTTCCTGGATATACAACCGAGAATCAGAATTGCACCGACTCTATGTCTACGATTATACAAAGGAATCAGATGGCATCTTGGATAACATGGTCTACGAGCAAGAATCAAACACAATGGAGCCCGAGCGAGACATCTCCCCTCCCTCCCCTCCTTACTCATACACTGGGTACCCCAACGAGGTCCCTGTGCCCCCTGCAAGCCACTGCTCACTTACTGCGGGAAATGATTGGGGTGACAAGTGCACCTTGCACAGCACAGCAGCTGTGGAACTCTAAGATAGCAAGCTGCACTATTCGCACTGTTACATGGACCATTACCCATATCACCAAACTGAGATAAAGTTCACAAATAACCAATCCAGGTGGCAAAGCAAACCAACCCCCTGACCTCCTAGCGAAGAACCGCGCCCCCCAAACACAGAAATTGACCTGAGCCGTCTGGAGTCCCCCATGATCTATGATTGGGAATGGCAAGAAACAATTGGTGGAAGACCAAATAGTGCGAGAGAACGGCTGTCCACCCACATTCAACTGACGCCCAGGTCCTCCGCAATCCCTGCAATACTACACCCTGAAGCTACAATATTCCAAATACCCGACAGTCCACCACCATTGAAATGAGGGGAACCAATAAAATACTTTAGCAATGAGACTATAGTGTCAGTCATACCCACAACAATGGATCAATATTGGCGCGAACTATACAATGTCTTGGATGACAACAGGCAAGATGACCAACCAGAAATAATGAGAGGAAGCGAGATAGAAGACGAGCGGCACACTAGACAAATAGTTAATGAAATAGTTGTGACATTTCGAGCACACATGGTTGCAGCATACCGGAAGGAACCAATATGGAAAAAGGTCAATAAAAACATGTACCCTGGAGGAGATTTGTCCTCTTATACGATCGCCAACGGAATACTGTATGCTAAAACACGAGATGGGGAGGAATGCCTGTATGTTCTGAAGCGTGTCTCATTTGGAAATACTCAACAATGAGAGTACGTTATAAGCGAGATCCACAATAAAGGCCATCACGGTGCAGAACGAAAGTTGGGGTACGCTACCTAGTACCCATTCTGGGCGGAAATGCGCAAGGATTTCACTGGATATGTAGCGCAATGCTACACCTGTGAAACGAACAAGAAGCCCACAAAATTACCAGAAGGAAAGGCCTAGACAATTGTCCTTCTAGCGGATATTTTCGAATCAATAGCTATTGACTTTGCGGGACCATTTCACAATTCATGGGGATATGACATGGTCCTAGTGGCTATTTCTAGATTCTCAGGATTTACATGGCTCATACCGTCAAACAAGGAAGTAACAGCAATAGCAACCTGGGAACTGCTACGCAACGGTATATTCACACCCCACGGCAATCCAACAACACTAGCGGGTGATGCAGATCTACAATTGGAGTCACATGTATGGAAACAGCAAGGTCGATTACTAGGACTTGAGCGTATCAAAGCAGCACTGTGTTACCATGAGACCAATGGACAAGTTGAAAGGAAAATTTGGGAAGTAAAAATGGCTCTTCGAAACTTAGTCAACACAAGACAAAGCAATTGGTTTGATGCCATACCTGAAACGGCTGCATACTTGAATGCGGGACTGTCCGAAACACTTGGTATGTCACCATACAAAGCAGTTTACGGAAAAAACTACCCCGTACTTCCCCTGGGGAATTTTAAAAATTCCTCAGGTCTAGTAGCTGACGAATTGTTAAACTGACAGCAAGCAATCCAAAATATGGCATTCAATACTATCAAGCTAGCATGATTCAGGAGTACGAGAACAGCAGCAGAGAGACATAGACACCACACTCCAATCGTGATAGGTAACCAGTTGCTGGTTTATGGAAGCCTATTCGCAACCGAATCTGGCACAAGTAAGAAACTACAACTACGCTGGCAAGGACCATTCACAATAATAAGATATGATGACCACAGGGAAAATAACATATTAAAAATGGATAGGGAAATGTATAGGAACCAAGAGGCGATGTTTCATGCATTCACTGTGACAAGGTACCTCCCTAAAGATGCTACCACGTTCCCAGGATGAAGCCATGCAAAACCACCACCTATCGTGGTTGATGAGAAACCAGAATGGCAAGTGGATGCTGTACAGGACCACGGAAGGCGCTATGACTGCAACCAAGTTCAAGTGACATGGCTAGGATATTCGGAAACAGAAAACAGCAGCGAACCCATTGAAGGATTAGGAAACGTGATGGAACTAATAAACCAATAGTGGGAGGAAAACAAACCAGAGGAGGAACTACCCCCTACAATAAACCATGTGACAGTGGTATGGAGCCCAACCCTACCGGAAATCTAAGACCTCCGCCGAGATATAGATCAAGAAATTGAGGACAGGTTTTGGTCAGCCCGCTTTGAAAGTGATTTCGAAAGCAGTGAAGAGAAGAATTGAGTCATGGAAGATGAAGCTGCATACCTAGCACGGCTAGCTGCAGTCAAGTATGGAGAATAGCAAACAAAGAAAACACATACCAGCCAACAGCCTTACAATGTCAAACTATGAGCAAGTGCCATAGAGACTGCGCCATCAGCTAATAGGACTGTTGGTGAACCATGATATTATCCCTAGATGATACCTTACAGACAGATTATTTATACACATTTGCACCAAATGCCACGAAGTAACAACAGAATCAACAGGACGAATGTGGGGGGAAACAGTAAGCGAGGTTTTCCGCTTCAGTAGTGGTTGCTACCTGGGTATGGAGAAATGCAATATGTGTGTGGAAACAGAAGAAACCGAAATTAAAATGCCATACCCTTCCCCTAAACAGTTAAGTGAGGCGATTAACGAAGATTAGACCCCGAACCATCCCTGAACATCTAAGCGAGATGGACACCAAGACATAAATACCACCCACCCATGCACAAACATAGGAAGGAACAAAGAACAATGTGTAACGGGGGCACCCCTAGGAAGATGGATCCCAAGGTTGCGACCGCACCGAACAACTTCAAACTTATCGTCAAAAGTTCACCCAGATGTGAGAGTAAAGTAAGCGGTAAAACTTAATATCATTAAGCCTGATGCTTCGCTCAATTAAGGTCTCGAGAGGATTGATTGTTGGAGTAGGAGAGTTCTCGTATAGACTTTTAGCTAGTTTTTTATCTTATGCCAGAAACTCCCCCATCAGTTTACTCCAACTATTTGAGTACACCCTTCTCTGCTAAGGGTGGTCCGACATGTCTCCGCGCACACCCTTCGGGCATGCATGTGTCGACACACTATAGTCAGCATTCACCTTATGCGGTTATCGTTTCTGCGGTGCATTTCCATTTTGCCCGCCGGAGTGAAAACCTCTGCGCATCAGTGTCTTGCCAGTGGCTAGCAGTCAAGACACCTCATGAACTAGACTATCAATAACACCCTGCCTGTATGCATTGATCTCTACTTGACTCCGGAGGCTACCGTGAGCGGTTTGTCTAGACACTCTTTACGGGTTACCGGCTTCCGGTGTCTTCCGCAGGGCACGCTAGTCCGGGAGTGATCCTATGGGCGCTACCCATGGCCACTACCTCTGATCTACCTTACCTGTGGTAGGAATCATGCTTTTAGTGTCTCTGCACTTCCCTTTCAGAGCCTATAGCATTGGGAGCACTTTCGGGCTTGGTAGGTGTAAAACTCTCCCAGTCACCCCGGCACCACCTGGGACTATCTTCGCGACCCCCACGGTTAACACCCGTTAACGCCATCAGTTCTGGTCCGCTTTACTCCGAACAACTTGGAGGAGGTAATCCACCTCCACCCTATGCCCCCCTTATATATCCTGCGAACAGCCTATGGTCGACCGGACGGCAGCGACATATACGGTGTTGCAAGCATGTCTGCACTGATTCCTCTTTGCCAGATTGTACACAACTACACAACCGTTTGCCCATGACGTCCGGGCCTCAAGGCGGGGCCGGAGGGGTATGATGGGAATAATGTCTTTCATTTACAGCCTCCTCGAAGCTACGTAGCTCGCCTAATAGCATCCCCCGGAACACCAGATTCCAGTATCATGCATGGCTTCGCGTGACAAACATTCCAGTCAATTTTCCGGAACCCCCCCCAGGGACTACGTATTGACAGGTAGGGTAACTCAGGACTCTGGCCAGGGTAACCCAAGACCCAAGGCAGGGTAACCTGATCCCGAGAGTAGGGTAACCTGGTCCAGCGGACAAGTTAACTCTTCCCTGTTACCCTGCCTATCCCGTTGCCGGTGATAGACCTTTCTGACCTGTCTTCATTTCCCCGGCCTAGCTGAGCAACAGCCGCTTTATAAGTCCCTAAGTGCGCTGACACCGCTCCCGTGTGTACCCAGATACCTAAGTCCCTGACCAGCCAATTCTGTTCATTCTCGGAGCCCGGGCCATTGGGTCTCCATAGGTCAAGTACTTACTTGCCTGCCCATTCCTATCAGTTCGCCTCCTGGCTACCTGCATGGGTATAGGTTCTGTTTGCCATAGCTCACGTATGCTGGGTCGTTACGTCACTCCCCTCTTCTCTACAGTCCGTCCCGGACCGTTAGCACCGTCTCGTATTCCCACGACTTGATTCCCCCCAGACCCTATGGTCCCTGGACTTGGACAAATATGTTTAGTGGAAATCCCGAATGGCCTGCAAGCCGGTCCCTTCTAGCATCCCCTATGGCTCCCATGAATTCTCCTCAGCCCCATAGTGGTCCCATGAAACCAGGTACTGGACAAAGCATGACGGAAACTTCGCCTGCGCTCCTCTGTACCATCGGCTGTTCACAACAGCTTCGATAAGGTAACCGGGCTCGTCGTCGATAGGTTCCTGGGTATGGGCTTCCTTTACCCTCCCTCCTTCCGGATCCTCGCGATAGGGTTCGAGTAACGTGACCTTGAAAACCAGGTAGATGCTCCATCTAGCGGGCAATTGGAGTTCATGAGCTCAGTTACTGACGCGACGGTTGACCATGAAAGGCCCAAACATCCGGTGGTCCAGCTTCTCCATTGGACGCTTCGTGGGGATGTTTTTTCAGTTCAACATCACGCGGTCAGCTTTCTGTGCCCGCCCAGCCGCCACATGCTCCCGGGTGATGTAGTCCAGTGATGGAAACCTTTTCTGGTCATGCCATTTCCATTGCCTTGTCTGTGCCTGTTGGAGCGTTTCTCGAATCTCTGCCCAGGTTCCTTCACCTTCCTTAACCAAGAGCTCACTACTAGGGTGTATTCCCTGGTTATCAGACACGATACCCGACCAGTTTGTCCTTGGGTTAAACGCATAGTTGATCTCAAAAGGTGACAACCGGGTGGATTCTGATGTCGAGGTGTTGTACGCATACTCCACAAATGGTAACAACGAAACCCAATCATCTTGTTGGTAGGAACAGTAACTACGCAAGTACTGCTCCAGTGTTTGATTAACCCTCTCGGTCTGCCCATCAGTCTCAGGGTGGAATACTGTCGAAACGTTTAGTTTCACTTGCAACAAGTGCATTAGACTCATCCAGAACTTCGATGTGAAACGGCGATCTCGGTCGGAGATGATTGACTCGCGGAGTCCATGAAGGCGCCGACTTCCTTCAGGAATATCAAGGCAAGCCCCTTGATGGGTACCTCAGTGGTCAGGGGTATGAAAGGGGCCATTTTCGAGAATCGGTCCACTATGACCCAGATCTTGGTATACCCTGCGGACTCTGGCATCACTACAATGAAATCCCTTGAAATCGCTGTTCACGGCCGCAAAGGAACATCAATAGGTTCCAGCAGTGTGAACTTCTTGTTCCTGATGGATTTATTTCTTTGGCACACACCACATGTTCGCACCTAGTCAGTTAAGTGCTCATCCATCTTAGCCCAATAGAAGTTATCCCTAACCCTGCCAATGGTCTTGTAAGTCCTGAAGTGTCCCGCGATTCGGGAGTCATGTTCTGCCTTCATGATTGCCTGCTTCAGATTCTGACCCTTGGGAACATACCGACTGTTCTCGTACAGGAGTAAGCCCTTTTCCGGTGTGAAATATCGGTCGACCTCTTTGTCACTGGCAGCTGTTGCCTTCAGGATTCTTAAGTACTCCTGCTCTTCGGTTATCGCTACCAGCAGTTGATCCACAAAGGAAGACAGGGGCCGAAATCCCTGGCACACCTGCAACACTTATGGTCGCAAGATGTCCCATTCCTGGCTCCCAACCCACTGTCCGGGGCATAAAAACGACTGTGGCGGAAAATCACTCCCCCCTTTAGGGTGGTAGTCCCTATGCCGCGACGAAGCATCTGCCTTTTCATTCAACCATCCTTCTCGGTAAACCACCTTGAAGTTAAATGGTTGCAGGAACTCAGCCCAGCGGTGCTGCCTTCGGTCAAGGCCCTTGGTACTATTGCAGTACTTCAAATTCTTATGATCCATGTAGATCACCAACTGGTCCATTACCACGCGTCGCAAATGATCCATTCCTTGAATGCTGCGACGATGGCCGTCATTTCCTTGTCCTGGACATCATAATTAATCGCTGCTGGGTGGAACTTCCTACTATGGTAGGCCACTGGATGCCATTTCTCATGTTCACAGAACTGGGAGAGAACGGCTCCTAATGCAAAGTCACTAGCATCGGTTTCCAGCCGGGTTGGCCCTTCAGCGTCAAAATCTGCTAGTATAGGTTTGGACGTGAACGTCTCCTTCAAATGGTTGAATGCCTGTTCACACTCAGATGTCCATTCCCATCGGACATCCTTCTTTGTCAAGTCTGTTCGAGGTTTCGCTATCTTGCTAAACCCTTTTATGAACCGACGATAGAAGTTGGCAAAGCCTA
>PYWC01000055.1:621425-695101 GCA_003182015.1 Tuber magnatum
CATACCGAACAACTTTAAACTTATCGCCAAAAGTTCACCCAGATGTAAGAGAAAAGTAAACGGTAAAACTTAATATGGTTAAGCCTGACGCTTGACTCAATTAAGGTCTTGCGAGGATTGATTGTTGGAGTAGCAAAGTTCTCACATAGACTTTTGGCTAGTTTTTTATCTTATGCCAGAAACTCGCCCATCAGTTTACTCCAACTATTTGAGTACACCCTTCTCCGCTATGGGTGGTCCGACACGTCTCCTGGCACACCCTTCGGGCATGCATGTGTCGACACGCTCTAGTGGGCGTTTACTTTATGCGGTTATCGTTTCTGCGGTGTATTTCCATTTTGCCCGCCGGAGTGAAAACTTCTGCGCATCAGTGTCTTGCCAGTGGCTAGCAGTCAAGACACCTCATGAACTAGACTATCTTTGACACCCTTCCCATATGCATTGATCTCTACTTAACTCCGGAGGCTACCAGGAGTGGTTTGTCTAGTTACTCTTTACGGGTCGCGGGCTTCCGCTGTCTTCCGCAGGGCATGAGAGTCTGCGAGTGATCCAATGGGCGCTACCCATGACCACTACCTCTGATCTACCTTACCTGTGGTACGAATCATGCTTTTAGTGTCTCTGCACTTCCCTTTCAGAGCCTATAGCATTGGGAGCACGTTCAGGCTTGGTAGGTGTAAAACTCTCCCAGTCGCCCCGGCACCACAAGGGACTACCTTCGGGACCCCCATGGTTAACACCCGTTAACTGCATCAGTTCTGGTCCGTTTTACTCCCAACAACTTGGAGGAGGTAATCCTCCTTCCATCCTATGCCCCCTTATATATCCTGCGAACAGCTTACGGTCGACCGGACGGCAGCGACGTATACGGTGTTGCAAGCATGTCTGCACTGATTCCTCTTTGCTAGACTGCACACAACTACACAACCGTTTGCCCATGACGTCCGGGCCTCAAGGCAGGGCCGGAGGGGTATGATGGGAACAATGTCTTTAATTTACAGCTTCCTCGAAGCTACGTAGCTCGCCCAATAGCATCCCCAGCAACCCCAGATTCCAGCATCATGCATGGCTTTGTGTGACCAACATTCCCGTCAATTTTCCGGAACCCCCCCAAGGGACTTCGTATTGAAAGGTAGGGTAACTCAGGACTCTGGACAGGGTAACCCAAGACCCAAGGCAGGGTAACCTGATCCCGAGAGTAGGGTAACCTTGTCCAGCGGACAAGTTAACTTTTCTCTGTTACCCTGCCTATCCCGTCGCCGGTGATAGACCTTTCTGACCTGTCTTCATTTCCCCGCCGTAGCTGAGCAACAGCCGCTTTATAAGTCCCTAAGTATGCTGACACCGCTCCTGCGTGTACCTAGGTACCTAAGTCCCTGATTAGCCAATTGTGTTCATTCTCGGATCCCGCGTGATCGGGTCTCCATAGGTCAAGTACTTACTTGCCTGCCAGTTCCTATCAGTTCGCCTCCTGGCTACCTGTATGGGTATTGGTTCAGTTTGCCATAGCCCATGTATGCTGGGTGGTTACACAATGATACCACCACTGAAAAGACCTTTTTACAAAACACATTACTCTTACACCAAAGAAACAAAAAATGTCGACCAACAAAGAAATCAGCATAAAGGGATTAGTGTTCGCTACGGGGCCTCCAGGTCCTCAAAACCTCTGCGGCCCCACCCCCATTCCCGACCCCACCCCGGCATTTGGCCCGGGACGTGGCCTTTTTTTATGCGTCCCCTGCTCCTCTCCTAGTTCTGGTCCCCACCCTATTTATGGCCCTGCATGGGGCCACATCTGTTTATTATCCTTGGACGGGGCTCCGCGGTTTTTTTGCTATTCTCCCTCCAGGTTCAAATCCGTCTTTGCTGTACCTCCAATTTTATTGCTTATGGTGAGCCGTAACTACTCTTTGGAGATCGGGCGCCCAATTTCAGGATATGTACAAAACCATTTATATAACGGGTATACTGAAAATCCCACAGTATATCATATTCACAGTGCATTCGTACACACAGTGCTATCGAACGCACAGTACTATCGCATGCATAGCGCTATCATACGCACAGCGCTATCATATGCACAGCGCTATCATATGCACAGCACTATCATACGTACAATATTATATGCTCAGTAGTTTTCTACACAATGGTTCTCAAATCATACGCACTTTAGATAATCTTACCTGGCACATTAGTTTATTCATCGCATAGCTCACAGTAATGTTGGAGCTAAGTATTTCTCGACTAGGACAATGACCATGCAAATAGAGTGAAAACTAGTGCGAATAGAAATGTTTGGATTAGTGATACAAAACAGGCAGAAATCATATACCACTGCCCATTTTGCTAAAGCAGCCATGAAGGCCGGGAAATGTAAAATTACCCACAAAAGAAAAGAAACACTAGAGGGATAATCCCTAGGTGGGTCCAAAGCCCACCAATCCCACTAGACTCAGCACCAATCCCACTCCACCTATCCCACTAACCCCCGCTCCACGAATCCCATCAGCCCCACCACCAATCCCACTTCACCAATCCCACTCACCCCCACTCTACCAATCCCAGCTTCCCCCTCTCCAATCCCGGACTCCCAGACCACAACCCACTCCAAGGCCCTGCTGCACTCCAGCCCCTCCCACAAGTAGGGTGCAAGGTGGTGGTATTACTCCTTCCAGCGGTTGTACGCCTGGGAGTATTGTTTCCCCTACCCCACGGTACTAGCCGATTTCAAAAGTATCCGGACACCTTGGTGCCAAGGAAAAAGGTCCTTGCCAAGACCTTTGGGTGAATAGCCTGAGATGAACGCGCTCGCACTCTTCAACCTTGTACCACCGCAACAAGGAAGCTTATTTATCCGCAATGCGTCCAATCAATTCACCCGCGAATAAAGGTAAGAGAATCTTTGTGTGGTACAGGTTTGGATTGAGCTAATTTTGAACTATAGTTGTTGTAGGAAAAGAGATTACTCCACGGCGGGGTGCTGTAATTATTGCTTATTGGTGTTTCGAGGTTCCAATCAGCTTCCAGCAAATTGAGACCGTGACCGGTGTTTCTAAATCAACCGCGAGTGATATCTGGAGACACGCGCTTTCAAAGGCACAGAAAGCTCGGCTGCGGACCAACACAGCGATCCATGGATTGAATTCAGCTTCCGGTCAATCTAGTACCAACCTCCCCATACCACCCCGACAGAGCATACCAGAGTCTCAGCATTCAATTCCTCAGGCTCTTCGGGATACCAGTGCACCTCCGAGTCTGCCTACTATGGAAGCTGTCAACCATGATAAACAGTTTTCACTGCTCGAGTTGATTGATGCTACAATATTGGATCTAGCATCACGTCCCAGGCGCCATAAGCGTTTAAGTGAGACCGATAAGGATTTATTGGTTAAATTTGTGAAAACTGATTTCACATCACGCCGTTTGCGATTACATGATATTCGACGTGAATCAGGCTTCACCCATGTTAGTGATGCTACCATTTTTAGAGCATTGGCTGAGCGCGGTATCCATTCTTATCAAGAAATATTTAAATTTCTTTTAAGTTCTGAAAATACAATCAAGCGTGTGGTAAGTTAATCTGCTAATGTCTTCAAATTGAGGTTTCCACTCAGCAGCTAATAGTTAATGTTAGAATTATTGTCTTCCATGGTTGAATTGGCTTCCGGAGAAGGAATGGGCAAATTATGCCTTTACGGATGAGATGTCTATCGAAATTGATGGACTTTTCGGTCCATCAACTGTGTGGAGAGAGAAAGGAGAAAAGTGGCATGATGACTGCATGGGTGTGAAGAAGAAGAGAGGAAATGCAGTAATGTGTTAGGAAATGATTGGTTGGAACTGGAAAGGGCCTTTTTGGGTTTGGGAACCAGAAACTGAGGAGGAAAAGGCTACAGCGGTGGAGGATATAAAAAAGTATAATGCAAATTGTATAGCGGAGGAAAAGAGATTGAATGATATGTGGAAGGCTAGTACGGAATGGAGAGATTTGAAAGAGCGGGAATTGAAGGAACTACGAGAGGCAAGAGCGGAAGCTCAGAGGACCGGAATAAAGATAAAGACTCAGCAGTCATGGAGGGGGAAAAAGGTCAAAGTAAAGCCATTGAAGAGAGGTGATCCTCAGGGTGTTGATTCATGGCGCTACGTTACCACTCTTGCTCGACCACTTCTTTGGCCGATTTGCAAGGAACGTTTGGATCATAATCCTGATTTTCTTCTTATGGAAGACAACGCGCCCACACATTACTCTGATTTCACTACCTTAGAAAGAGTAAGGGCAGGGGTACCAAAGATGGATTGGCCTCCTAATTCCCCGGACTTTAACCCAATCGAGCACTTCAGGGAGTTGATGAAATCACGAATACAAACTAGAAGGGGGCATGTGCGAGTTACCAATGTAGGTGAAATGAAAGTCATTTTGCAACAGGAATGGGATCGAATTACTGTCACAGAGGTTAACAAAGAGATATCTAAGCTTCTGGGGGTCATGGCTAAGTGTATTGAAAACTATGGTGGAAACAAATTTCATGGGTAGTTATTTCATTAAATTTATAGGAGTTTGCATAAAATTATGCAGGTCACTGCCGCAGCCTTGGCGCCAAGGTGTCCGGATACTTTTGAAACTGGCTAGTAGACCACAGGCACTGGACGGCCCTCTGCGACCGCGCGGCAAATCCTCACCACCGTCACCCCCGCCATCCCTATCCTGACCCCCATCCTGATCATTCTCATTCTCATCCCCGTCCCCAGCCGCGTCCTCCTTATTTCACCCCCCATTATTGCCACCACCGTCACCGTTATCACCATCGTCACTGTCATCTTTGTCACTATTGTTACCATCACCATTGTCACCGCCGTCAACACCACTGTCGTCACTGTCATCACCATCACCATTGTCCCCGTTGCGGGGGAGGGGGGTGTTGGCAGAACCAGCCAGCGCATTCTCATGCTGCCTCTGCTCCCCCCGGGTTGCCCGATCAGGCTTCTTAGCCCTGATGTTCAAAACGTCGTCGACTAACCTCAGGTCCGAGACTATGAGGGTAACCCGACCAGCATGCGCCATGCCCAGGGCACGAGCTATGCAGAATTAGTAAATCATATAAACTTATAAAGATAGCACTCAGAGCTCAACTTAGCAGCCATGTTCATGACCAGGTATTCCTCCACCACTACCTGAAGGCATTCAACAGCCGACCTTTGCCAATGCAACTGCAGCTGCAGAGGGAGGTTGGAGACAATTTCCTGGCAGAGATAGTAAAGTGGGGCTTTTGGGATCAGGTATCCCGCATCCTGGCAATGCTTGAAGATTTCAGCCATCGCCAACCTTCCCCCAGGGTATCGTGCAGGGCGCCACACTCCATTCACAACCAAGCTGGCTTTCTTCTTGCCCTGATGCCTCGTTGGAGGCCCCCAATTGCCACTCCCCTTCGATCCTAGGATGACTTCCTTTGCTTTGCTTTTCACAGCCATTGGGGAATTTTGCTTGACTTTTGGACTTCTTGGTATTTTGGTTTTTCATTGGTGGGGAGTGGGTTTTACGGAGGGTTTTTTTTTGGGTAGAGAGTTAAAGGTGAGTGTCAGAGGTGAGTGAGGGGGAAGTAGGTGAGGAGGGTGGATGAGGAGGCGGGTCAGGAGGTTCTTGTGGAGAAGGTTACGGTTTTTACACAGAGTGAGAGTGTGTGATTGGTGTTGGTAGGGCAAGGTGACTCACAGCTACGAGTAAGCATACACGCATGCGTCCCAAATCTGTGCATATGCGTGCGTATGCATGGGTATGGGCTTCTTTGCGTATGCGTCCTATAGTTTCTCCAATGAACAAGCAGTAATATTAGTGTTGGCTGCAGGAAGAAGTTTGTCAGAAGAGAGGGAGGCCAGAAGATATACCCATGGGGATTCATAGTCTCTACCGATCAAGCTACCTTGTCAGACAAATCAAGTGCCTTCTAGCTTAGGAGTATTTGGATTCCTGAACGATGATGCCTGACATGAAGAATATTACCATACAAAGTGGGTAGAGCCATATAACATTGAGTTGTACATTAAACAACTTTGAGTAAGACAGTAACAGAATAATTGTTGTGACAAACATTATGCTATGCTTTTCACATAGAATTGCCTTGAAAATTGTCTATGAAAGGTTGTATGTGTACAACGATATTATATCTTTCCTCTTGGAGTATCAAGTGTACAATCATAATTACTAAATGATGTCAGTAGGCAGCAGATACCAATGTCAGTTATTTCAAAACGTGATTTAACCTAGATCATACACAGAGCCCGCTTTAGCGTTATTCTACCTACCGATGATACCATAGTATAAGCACTTAGCTGAGGCTTTAGGGTAATTGTACTTACAATTGGTTTGGTCGAGTATTTTGTTGGTGGGGCAGGGTTGGCTTTGGACATGTTTCTATTTCTGGAGGTTTTCAAGTTTTCAACAACATACCTGTTCTCTTTCCCCTTTATAATATGAGATAAACTGCGGCTTTCCCCTCAAAACCCTCTAACACCAGACAAATTAGTCATCTCCTAACTTGCACCACACTGGATTAGCAAACAAACGTCCTAAAAAATACCTTCCATCAGGCTGCCTCTACTCCCACTTTGCGCATAACAATTGTACTACACCCACCCCCCATCCAGTCTATCCCACCACTTTATCGCTTTTTCCGCTCCCCAACTTCCTAAAGCTGTTTTGCACGGAAATTATTTTTTCAAAATCATATGCACAGGTACGCACAAAACATATGGACAAATCTTATGCAGAAACCATAAGCATAAATCATATGTATAAGCTAACAAGAGAATAGAACACACCTCAATGCCATCAGCGTACAAGTGGAGACTGCTTCCAGCAGGAGCTTTGGGTCACTCATTCAACCCAGAAACCATCCGCCGGAATGAGCACCAAGCGAATCTTACTCCGCTTGAGACTGTCTTTAAACATACCTGCGCTAATAGGGGAAACCGTCTGTACCAATGCTGGCTGTTTGCGTGGAGCTTTCCGGACTACATCACTGGGAGCGATCGTGTCAAAGCTCAGGTAGACCAAGAGATGGCGGTTGAGGAAAACGAAATCCGGAAGCAGTAATGCTGAGCGATCCTGGCAGATTGGTGGCAATACTATCCGAACCAGTTCAATGAACGTGGTTTGCAACTTGCTGACCCGCCAATCCCAATCGAAGTCCCTACCCCCTCAGGCTCCCCCGTGGCTACGCCAAACATTTCATGGCAGGTACGACCCACAGCCCGGATGAAAGATCTCCTTCAGCGGGTAATAAAGAGGCCCCGAAGCCATACAACTAGGTCTCCTACCTTTCCTAGAACCAGTACAACCCCGTCAATGCCCCCGCCTTCCTTTCCCCCCCCTTTGTCCCCCCCAGTGCCTCCCCAACCCTCTCCCCCTCATGTTGGCCGACATGAGTGGACTCGCTAGTTTCAAGCAAGGATGGCAGAAGGAATCAGGAGTGTGGTACCCTTACTGTCTCGCCAGAATAGCACAATCAGTTCGATCCCCCTATCATGAGCATCTACCTCAGGAAGCGTTAGTGCAGTGCAAGAACCTGCCCTGGAACCGAAAAGGCTCTGGATTTGAGTCAGGAGAAAGAGCTCTGATGTGAGTCTTGTACCATCTGGTATGTCATCTTGATTCCCAAAACCCCAGCTAAATAATTGCCAAGTTCTATTAGTGATATCTATACTAACATTTCGGGTTGTTTTAGCTCTTCCCAACCCCTCAACGCCTACCGCTGGCGCAGACCATACTTCTGACTTCAGGCTGACGAAGTAGGATATGGAGCGGGATTTGGACATGACGGTCGGGGAGGAGGAGCTGGATGAAAAGGGTAGACCTTTGATCAATTAGGTAAAGCCCATCCAGTGGCTATTGCCAAATGCGGAGGTCTATTAGGAGTGGGAAGAGGATGGAGAGGATGGAGATGTTGACTTGGTCGATCTCTCTAGGTCTGCTGGCAAGGATAGCAATGGCTTGGAGGACTCTGATGGGGCCTACTGGGAAGGGGAGGGGGATACGGAGGAGCAGGGGCAGGAGCAGTAGCAGGAGCAGGGGGAGGAGGAGGAGGAAGCGCTGTCCCGGACATTTATTAAGTCTGGGGACAGGGACATCGACCTTATGGAAAAGCGGAATTCAAATGAGAATCCATTCCGCGCCAGCACGCAGGAGATTGGAGAGCGACTGCTTGGGCGGGCAATAATCTCCCAGGACTTCTTTTCAAGCCCGGGAGACCAGCAAGACAGCATCGCTCATATTGTTACCAAGAGGAAGTGGTTCTTGGCTGGCAACGCTCATCTCATTATTGATCTTGGGGCCGCTGCGAGGGAAGACGTTGTGGAGGAAGGAATCAACCTGGACGAGATGGATGAGATCAACCGCGAGATCGACTGACTTGCGCTCCTCAAGATGGCCAACCTGTGTTTCACAAAGAGTGTGAAAAAGGAGCCCTGGGAACAATTTTTTTCATTCGCGATTTGGTCCTCCTTTTTCCTCTTTGTTTGTCCCCTGTCTTCCCAGTTGCCTGTTACCCCTGCCTTCCTCTTCACCCATTCCCCCTGCCTCACTCAAGCGGGCCCCCCCTATGTCCTGTACTTTAGCCCCTTGCATCCCCAGCCTATTTAAAATTACCTTTTGTAGATTATAATAGGCGCATTGCGTGAAGCTGCTTTTGCGGCATAATGCATTGTATCCGCAGCTGCTATGGTTCCTACGCACCGAGTAATATGTTATTATATATGCCGTGGCCAACTGCATAGGCCAAAATCCAGATGCCCAAAACCATGTGCCCATATTCATACACTCTAAGCCATATGCCCAAAGACGTGTACCTAAGGACATACACACAACAACATACATACAAAGATATATGCCCAAAACCACATGGCCGAAACCATACGACCCAATTCATACTAAAGTCATAAGCACCAAGGTGTTATTCAAATCTAACATTTTCTTATTACAAGTGTAATCACCGAATCCAAACGAGCAAGATGAGGTTGCGTATTTCTTTAGACAAGCTAGTCTAGACAGTCCGCTACATAGAATTTTATCTCCAAATCAAAATCAGAATCTACAATTGCACAATGAACGAGACCCACAATGACCCTACTACTCGTACTTCCAATGTGCATCATCTTCATTGAATGGACTGTGGCACGAATGTAGATTCCTGTCTTTAGAGCAACAAGAATCCCGTCATACTCCGTATCATCACAATCCAAGAATCCCGCTACCATCTCCTTTCTCTGTACCTCCACATTCTCAGACTTGTCCTTAGTGATTTTGGTTCCCAACCAATACGTCCTACCCAATACTGGAGTACGCATTCCAGCCTTTGGAAAATCCACTACACTTGCCGCATAGTATCATGAACAAGGTATGAGGTATGAGCATCATTGGATAGTGGACCTACAAAAGAATTGTATCACTTTATGACCCCAGGCAACTGCGTAGAGATCAGAATGTGAAAAGAGGGTTGCTCCAAGGTCACTGTAGTTGTCCAGAGAGTTCCAGGGGAGGTCCTTGGTCTCAACAAAGTTATGGTCGGTCCCAACACCAACCATTGCACAAAGCCGCAGAAGTGGAATGGTATCGTGTTCGGTGTACCGTAGTGGGTCCGTTCTGGTAACGACACGATTCTCAATATCCTCCATGATTTGAATGGGCGAGATTGGATACTGAGGGATGTAAAATCGTGGTGCTGTTATGGTAGGAAAAGAAGTTTGGAATAAAGAAATACTATAGAACGGTTGGTAGTCAATGGTGTGAAGATACCTGAGAGCAGGAGATGAACTCTAGAACAGGATAATGAGGGAATAATCAGCAATCCAGCATGCTGGAAGCTCCAGTTAAGGCCAGCTACTTATGGATTGGACTAATCTATATCAAGTTCGAGGGAGGACAAAGAACATCATTTGTACAAATTTACAACAGTGAGAACGAAGATATTATTCTGAACCTGATTCTGGAATCAAGCCGCAGGTCATTTTTCCCTTTACTACACGGCGGTTGGAATGACACTGCCGAAGGATATCGAAGCTAGAGACTCGACCCTGAATCTCACAACCCAAATCAAGTGCCTGTATGATGACTCGGGATTCCAGTGTTCTAAGTTCCACCATTCCTGCCCTCTGCCTGCCACTAACCAATTGGACTGCCTTGTCTCTATTTGCCCACTCGAATCCACTCAGCATTAACCGGTGTTGTCGTGCAATCTTTGGTGACTGGCTATTAGCCCTACGTTTGTCTATATCTCCCTATTAGCTGTTTAGCGCTAGTAATATGGGTATGAGTCTCGGACGGAATGCAGTAATGGCGTAAAGAAAAAGAAGTTGACAGTCTTCCTGTCCAAGGACACGGGGGGAAGGTCCCTTGGTTCGTTTGGACCTAACATGGAGGTCTGAAACTCCTGAATTGGAACTGGCTCCATTGGCGCAGTAGTCATTGTCTCTGCAAATACAGAGAAAAGAGTGGATACAAATAGGTTGGGTATGGCAGTCTTGTAAGTTCATAGGGAATGGTAGCTGAGTAATGGGCAATCTCATTGGATAACCCAGTATTTATATACAAAAGCTACAACTATGAATCACACTTGATTACTTGGAAAACAAGACCGATACAATACTATATTTCAGCACCAACTCCTTGCCATTGGAATTGCTTCAAATTGTTACAAGAGTCCCAGAGAATTCTGGCAGACAGATCTGATTGCACAATTGGGTTGCCATGTAAGGGTGAAGGCGTTGTATGGGAGTGCTCACATGGGATTAGTGAATTTGGATAAATGCTCTAATATGGTTATGTTGGATTATATGCCCCTTAACAGTGCATTTTGACCACTGCTGTGGATTGAGACTAGGATAAGCTTGGGGCTCATTCATAGTTTGTTCACTGATATCCAACTCAATTCGTGTAGTTCCTGCTGTGCTCCATACCGTAATATTTACAAATAAATTGAAGCGCGATTGTATTCACAACTCATAAGCACAAATTATACTCCCAAAAACCATACGCACAAAAGTCATAGGCACAAGTCATATGTATGAAATCCCGTGAACAATTAATACAGAAAGATACATATGTAGAGAAAGAAATAGAATAAGGGAATACAGCCAGGTAAGGTTTTTAGATACTAGCTCGGACAGTATCTTATAACAGCTCATTGCTGGAATCACAACATATTTTTTGTAGAAGACATTACAACCGAAAGACTTCTATTGGACCAGCTATCAAAAGCCACCAATAATCGAGCGATACTGTAACCCTGATACGGAAGATGCCTTTACAACCCTAATCCTCTGCAGCTGGCAGCCTACCCTCCCACCATGGCCGTCAACAGGTCCACTGCAGCAGCAGTGTAAGAAGCCGTACTTCCTTTCTACATGTACACAAAAGCCCAACCCGGGATCAGTCTCCACCACCATCTCTACTATCGGTCGAATCCAGTCCATACGCGAGCGATGGCCCTGTAACACCTACCCCAAGACCTCCGGCCAGCACCTCTCGAGCACCTTTTTCAAGTTCTACAAGATCTTTGCACCCAGATTCTGTTTCATTGCCACCTGGAAACCAAGGTCATGCTCGGAACATGCTCCACTTACCAGCTCCGGCTTCAGTAACCAGTGATGCAAATTTATTTGAAATATTTGGAAACTTTTATCTCTATACAGAAGAATATCATGAGAGCTGGATGGAGTGGTAGAAAGAGACAGCAGGATTTGTGGCATATACTGCAAAACATGCTGGCAACAAGATAGTCAGATGGAACTGTGATCTTCAAGGCACAGACATGTGGAAATACTTTCACCAATGTGCTGACTGCTGGGGCCATGCCATTGGTACATCATGGGTGTTGTGTATCATTTGCAGGAAGGTTCGCACTCACCCAAGTGGCACAGGCACCAGCTCGATGCACAATCACAACAAGTCCTCAGCATGCTAGAGGTCTAGAAAGTTTACTAGATTTGCTACCAGAAGTACACCTGGCACAGATGTCCTTACGCTATTGCAAAAAAGAACAAAATCTGGAAATCGGCGCAGGATAATTGATCTAGTAAGAGCAATGGAGTTCAAAGAGCACCTTTTCGAAGAATCCTTCCTCAAGGCCTTCCTTGCAACAAATCTTGGGTTTAATTGCTCAAACAATCTTGCCTTCTGCCGAGCCTTCAAATATATTCGTCCAGGCATTGAAATCTCAAGCCCGACTCCACTGACCAGACATTTAATGTGGCTCAGTAACTCGATGGTGGACGAGATTCAAACCAGTCTGCCAGTTGATGAAGGGATCTCTCTGGCTGTGGATGCATGGACTTCACCAAATAAACTCGCATTTCTGGCACTTGTAGCCTATTGCGTCTCAGACACCTAGCAGATGGAGGAAGTGCTAATTGGGTTTGAAGAAATAAAAGGTTCTCACATAGGTGCCAATATGGCAGGGATCATTAATAAGGTTCTTGCGGAATACGGAATTCAGGATAGAATTCTTGGTTTCACCACCAATAGTGCTAGTAACCACAAAACCCGCGCTGAAGCCTTAAACAACGCCTTAAGTTCACTATCAATTGAATGCTCCCCGATAGAAAACCATATTCCGTGTATGGCCCATGTTATTCAGCTTATTCTTGCCGCATTTATGAGTTCTATCAAGGTGAAATCAAAGGATGGTCATATGCCCTCTGGTGTTAAGGCAATTATATGGATACAGTTGTGAGATTGGATAATGGCTTTCACAAGAAAATAGAAAAGGTAATATCCAAGACCCCATACCCTTGTAACAGTTTTACAAACTGTGAGTTATACATATCAGCACATACGCACAGATATGCACAGATTCATAGGCCCAAATTAAAAACACGCAGGTGCAAAAGAAAGGATATGAATCACATGATGAATCCAGGAGCTACGGAGAAAAGACGATATCCAATTTATCTGAAATGTTCCTAAATACTATACCTGAGTCGTGGAATGGAGAATACTAATCAGGTTTTGTGTACATTAGCATCGGAAAATGAGTATTGCTATTGGAGCTTAGCCTCAGGGCCGGCAGCACTTCATTGAGATACAGAATGACAGGGTGGAGATCCCAACTATGCTCATTTATGATGTCAAAACATGATCGAACTCGACTCTAAGTATGTTCGAGAGATCTGTAGGGTTGGGTGAATTCACAAACGATTGGTTACAAATTTATCCGGATATCACGCCACTGTGGTCCACCCCTGAAGAATGCAAGCAGGTTGCGTGCATCTTGGAGGTACTTCAGGCCATCCGGTTTTGGACCCTGTGGATGTCAAAAACACGCAGAGTTACGATTCCTCACATGTTCTAAGTCTATCAAGACATCTTTGATCATTTAGAATCGCAAATCGCAAAGTTGGAAGGCAAGTGGATGTAGTAGAAGGTTGACATTTGTGAAGGTTTGCGGAGAGCAAAACTAAAGACACTGGTTTATTATGGTAAAACTGAAAAACCAGGGGGCCTTCTGTTCGGCATTGGAGCTTGGCTCAACCCGTATTTCAAACTAAACCTATATCGTCAATGGGATTTAGATGCTGCTGCTGGTGGGACAGATTATGAGAAGTCATATAAAAAGAAGGGTATTCCTTATTATGGTCTTCATTACACACCAATGGACGCCCGGTGTCCGGATACTCCAATTACATGGAGGGGTCTAAATAGCCGATCAAAGCATCTTTATGGATCGAGATCAGGAACCATTGTAGTCAATGAGGCACTCACGTATATCGAATCGGAATCTGAGGTCGAACGTCCGGAGCCAGCCACTGGAGCATCAGATTGCATGCCTGACACAAATCCAACCAGGATCTTTTGCCAGGCAAATACACTAGAGTGGTGGAAGGTTAATGCTGAAAGGTTCTCCAATTTAGCCCAGATGGCTAAGGATATCCTTGCAGTCCAAGGGGGCAGTGTTGGTGTTGAATGGATATTTAGCACGGTAAGAGATATGGTTCCGTATCGCCGATCCTGATTGAAAGGGAGTACAATCAGGCCCTTAATCCTTGTGAAATGATAGGAGCACGAAGAATTGCGACGAGAGCTAGCAAATTATGACAGCGAATGTGAGGCAGCAAGGTTGGAAGAAATGGCAGCAATTGTGGATTACCGTGTTTGGGTAAATAGGCAGGACCAGAGTGATGAGGAGGGTTACGACTATGTCTCTGATGATGCCTAGTCACAAAAAAAAGACATAGCGCGGTCTTTTGTTGATCAGGATGGAAGACAGGCATTTGGAAAAGAGCCAAGGCCCATCTTGCCTGATCGTGGCTTGGTTCAATCTCAATATGCATGCCCTCCACCAGATCAAGATCAAGATAGCAGCGAGCAATTGGCAGGGGCGGAAGAGTCAGGGGACGACTGGGGAACCTAGGACAGCACGGTGAACGTGTATCTTGGGTCCGACACGGAGGTAGAATCCCAGAAGGCAGAGCCTGAGACTGCGGGAAGAATTAGTGATCTTGAAAATGACAAAGTGGATAACACAAATATTACTAGTATAGATCGAATGGGCCAGCAGGCAGTTTGCTCTAAGGAGGATGTTCATGGGGAAGCCCCCAAGTCAGCTCCTGTGGTGGTACAGGTGGCCTGGAACAGAGGACAGGGGGGTGGTACTGGGACTGGGGTTACAACAAGGAAGTGCACGGGAACAGGTAGTAAAGCAAAGAAATGGTCCCGATTAAACTGGATTGAAATCAGCTAGGAAATGTTCCTGCATTCATGGAATTCGATTAAGGGTAATTAATTAGGCTTCATATATAGTTTTATTGCCCCCGAGTTATACCCATCAACAGCAATATGCACAATTAGGGATATGTGGGTATGAATAGTGTAGTAAACATCACGTGAATGATATAAAATCCTGATCAAGATTCATACGGTCGGGAGTGCTATGGGTATAGAATCATATCCTTGGAATCATGTGCAGAGTAATAAGCACAAAATTATGCGCTAATAACCATGCGCCCAAAATTGCGTTTAGGTATGCCATAGGGGTCATACTTGTAGAAATGCGCCCAAAATGTAATGGGGGCACCCCTAGGAAGATGGATCCCAAGGTTGCGACCGCACCAAACAACTTCAAACTTATCGCCAAATGTTCACACGGATGTAAGAGTAAAGTAGACGGTAAAAGTTAATATCGTTAAGCCTGACTCTTCACTCAATTAAGGTCTCCAGAGGATTGATTGTTGGAGTGGGAGAGTTCTCGCATAGATGTTCAGGTAGTTTTATCTTATGCCAGAAACTCCCCCATCACTTTACCCCAACTATTCAAGCACAGTCTTCTCCGCTAAGGGTGGTCCGACACGTCTCCTGGCACCCCTTTCAGGCATGCGTGTGTCGACACTCTCTAGTCGGCGTTCACCATATGTGCATATCGTTTCTGTGGCGCATTTCCATTCTGCCCGCCGGAGTGAAATCTTCTGCGCATCGGTAACTTGCCAGTGGCTAACTGTTAAGACACCTTGCTGCACTACACTATCTATGACACCCTTCCCATGTGCGTTGATTTCTAACTGACCCCGGAAGCTACCATGAGCGGTTTATCTATCTACTATTTAGGAGTCTCGGGCTTCCGATGTCTTCCGTAGGATACGGTGGTTCAGGAGCGGTCCAATGGGCGCTACCCATGACCACCACCTCCGATCCACCTCACCTGTGGTAGGTATCATGCTTCTAGAGTCTCTGCACTTCCCTTTTCGAGCCTATGGCGTTGGGGACACTTTTGGGTTTCGTAGGTGTAAAACTCTCCCAGTCACCCCGGTACCACCCGGGACCAACTTCGGGACCCCTACGGTTAACTCCCGTTAACTCCGTAGGTTTTGGTCCGTTTTACTCCAAACACCTTGGAGGAGGTACTCCACCTTCCGCCCTATGCCCACTTATATATCCTGTGAACAGCTTACGGTCGACCGGACGGCAGCAACGTATACAGTGTTGCAAGCAGGTCTCCAAAGATCCTCCATTGCCAGACTGCACACAACTACGCAACCGTTTGCCCATGACGTCTGGGCCTCCAGGCGGGGCTGGAGGGGCATGATAGGAACAATGTCTCCAATTCATAGCTTCTTCGTAGCTGCGTAGCTCGCCCAATAGCATTTCCCAGAACTCCAGATTCCCGTATTATGCATGGCTTCGTGTGACAAACATTCCGGTCATTTTTCCCCACCTCCCCGAGGGACTTCGTATTGAAAGGTAGGGTAACTCAGGACTGTGGGCAGGGTAACCCAAGCCTCATGGCAGGGTAACCTAGTCCTGAGGGTAGGGTAACCTTGTCCAATGTACAAGAAGACTCTCTCCAGTTACCCAGTCTATTCCATTGCCGGAGATAGACACTTCTGACCTTTCTCCAGTTACCCTCCCTAGCTGAGTAACTGCCCCTTCCGAGGTCCCTAAGTACACTGACACTGCTCCCGGGTGTACCTAGGTACCTAGGTACCTGACCAGTCTTCTATTCCTTCATGGAGCCCGGGCCATCGGGTCTCCGTGGGTCAAGTACTTACTTGCCTGCCGGTTCCTACCAGTTTGCCTCCGGGCTACCTGTATGGGTGTAGGTTCCGGCTACCATAGCTCATGTATGCTGGGTCGGGAAACAAAATTATATCTATAGTGCATATGCACAAAATCATACACCTAGGGAATCATATGTGGACAAATTCTAAATGCTGTTAGAATGAAATCGCAGTAGAAAAACCAGACTCCCGAAATTATATAGGCAATACAAACCTACCCACGTTAGTTGCTACTGTTTCAACATGTGACCTGTTCACGTAAGTACCCTTGCACAATGGTTTCTATTCCCCTATTCCCTCTATTCCCCTATTCACCCGTTCCTCTATTCCCCTACTATCCCGTCCCCTAAAAACACAACTTCAAGCACTCACCTATATCCCATTGAACAGCACACAAGCGCGAGACCATGACACGGAGGTGCTCTGCACTACAGCGTAGATATACCATAGCCCTTGTTCTATATCAAATACCCTTTATTCTATCCTGCGTTGAGCGGAAAGGCAGCTTGGTTGGAGCGAGTTTGGGTGGTTCAAGAGAAAGACTATGGGCAGGTTATCAAAAGAGAAGGAAAAGGAGGTTGTGAGGCAGAAATGGCAGTGAGAACGCTGAAGAAATAATAAGCAGGGCCAGGAGACTCTTAACGTCTACGAGGGTGAGCGTATTCCGAATTCCAGCACGGCGCCATGTAAGATATTATCTGCAAGTATTTAATAGAGTTCTATATATTCAAAGCATATATGGATCCCTTTATCAATTGTATTAGATCCCCAGCTACCTATCCTACAGCTCACTGGCAAGATGTTATACAGCATGAAATGCAATATTCACCAGATGTTGATTAAGCCCAGATCTGATGTAACATATCATCGATGTACTGTCTTTTGATGTCCTGGATGCAATTCTTTCAAGGCCTAAATGTCGGCCGGAGTCCAACTTAGCAGAAAACTTTGAGAAGAGAAATGAGCCAAAATTGCAACACGTTATGGGCAACGTTGTGATTATAAGAGACAGGTAAGTAATTATACTGGTGGCTGTAATCAGGCTTATACATTGGTTAAACTATAATTAGGCATGACATCCCATGTGTAATAAAAGCCGGGAACAAAAAGGCCAGCTGGCTATTACCTCAAATTTAAACAGTGGTCCACGAATATGTTGCTTCCAGGAATTTAGCAGCAGGTCATACCCAGCACAGTGCAATGGGTACACGAGAGTGCTATAGACTGGGTGTAATACCAGATGTTCAAGATACTGATGCCGCCAGCGACTATATAAAGGATGCCACAACCTTCGGCTCTCCAGAAGGAAATTCAAGCAACAAGCTTAATTCTGACGGCACTTTAAGAACAAAGAGCAGTATTATTGGGCACCGCTCGTTTGCGCCAACAATGGAAAAGTGAAGGAATGATATCAAAGTTGGGCTGGGACCATTGCCATTATATAAGGCGAAACTGGCCCTTGAAGCACTGAGGGTATTTGCCCAAAAGCTTGTACCATTGACTCAAACTGTGCAGGCTTTATTTCGTGCTTTTTTGCCTGAAGAGTATTATAAATACAAGGCTGTCTATGGGACCATTTACAATGGAAGAGCAGACAATATTGATGAAGCATTTGGGATATGGACTTCGCATTCACTGGTTGTCAATGCGAATACCAATAACCACAAGGATGTGGAGGTCGTATGCCATGGATGGTATGCCATTGTTGGATTGGGAGATTTTAAACGAGGCAATGCCTGCTTCCCAGAGCTTGGAGTTAAGATTGATTGTCCTCCCAGTGCTATAGATTGTTCTGTCATCTCTTCAACGGCATGTGTGACTAACATGTACCCTCTAGGTTCTGTTATTTTCATGCGCTCTTTTGCGGTGAAGCATTATAGAGGATCTTTTGTGGGCCATCGCTAGAGTGTAGTCCACTTTACACATCGGGTGGTACATGATGCATACGTGCAGCGGACCTGGAAACCATTGTGGGAATTCCGCAAAATGCCGGAATGGTGGCAGAAATCACGTGGAAACTTGAATGTGTAGAGAGTTGTTTTACATTTTGTCCTATGTATATGTGAAGGGTCTTATAAATAAAGCTAGATCTATCTAAGTTAGCAAGGTAGTCATTCACTCATAAGCCCAAACCCCTACACCCAAAACCATATGCCTAAAACCATATGCCCAAAATGATACGCAAAAAACTATGATCTCAAAAGTATGCACGTGGAGCTCTACGCCCAAAACAATGCGCCGGAAATCATGGGCCGAAAGTCATACCCTCTAAGGATCAAATGCCGCGGGGCATATGCTCAATTATATATAATGGTGGTCATGATACGTCGGATATGGCGATAAACAGATTTTGGGCTAGGTGCTAGTGATCAGTCGTTAATTAAAGCAGGGCCCCGCGTGGTTGGCACAAGGGGAATGTCAGAACAGGGCCCTGCCTGGGTAATAAGCGGGGAAAAAAAAGTCACCGCCCCACCCCGCGGCCCATGCTGGGCCCTGTGGAAGGCTGGGCGGGGTGGAAGACATAAAATTGACCCCCGGCCGTGTCGAGGGTGGGGGCAGAAAACGGAAATCCCGCCCTACCCTGCCCTGTAATAAACACTAAAAGGGATGTGACCACCTTCTAGGATACCTGCTGTACCGAGAAATCATTCCACTAAGTGCACACTGGAAGATATTCTATATCGATTACTCCGAGGAATGTGGGCGAATTGATGTTGAGACCTAGGAAGGGGAAAACCAGGTAGTACAGAACTCGATTGACCTACTGCGTTACTGGGAATCAGGTTGGTTTGCGTGTGAAGCACCTTGTCAGGAATGTTTGGAGAGATAGTGGGAGGGTCTACAAGGGGTCCTGCAGGATGGTTTGACACTGCTGCAGGATAGCCATGATGATAAGGATAGGTCCTATGGAGGACCCCTGGAGAATAGTGGACCTACTGACTATTAGGATTTCATTAGGTTATTTTGTTTAGTGAAATTGTTATTTTATTTTAGGAGTATAACCAGTACGGGTACTAGGTTATTGTTTCGGGTGCTATCGGTCGATACACATAACGTTTTATATTTGGTTCCACAAGTATCGTTTGATACTTGTATTGTTTCGCGTGCTATCCATTGATACAGACAATATTTTATCTTTCGTTTTGCAGTCTTATCGATACCTGTATTGTTTCGTATGCTATCGGTTGATACACACCAGGTTTGATGTTTGGTTTTACAGTATCATTTGATACTTGTATTGTTTCGTGTGCTATCCGTTGTTACACACAAGGTTTTAGAATATCGCTCCTACTGGAGATAACCAATATGGGGCATTTAAAGACCCCTGATTTCTGCGATGGAAACAGCAGACTTCAACTGGCAATATTCTACATATACTTCGTTGAATGGTTATTTCCCCCATCTCCTATGACACCCCTTCGCAGCCTCCTTTAGTAAGCAGCACCCGTTTCTTGTTGATCAAGAAGCCATCTGCTCCTATGGTTCCGCTGGCTGACTAGGGCCCTGCCTGAACATGTTACACAGGTCCTGTGGGCATTAGGTGGCATGGTGGCAATCGTGGCCAGGAGGTTGCGGTGTTTACTGACTGCATTGGTGCCCAGCGGATGGTTAAGGGGTTGAGGAATGAGGGGGACAGGGCAGGAATTTGGGAGGCATGCGCCAATGTGCTTTACCAGTTAGAGGCGGTCTGTTTGTGCTGGGCGCCTTGTCACTGGGGTGTTGAGTAGAATGTAGTTGTAGACAGGGAGACGAGAATGGCTGTTGGGGGGAGGATTCCAGTGGGATGGGATTTTAGGCTCTGGGTGGTGCAAAGAGTGAAGGAGAGGATGGTGAAGGATGGGGCAGGATGGGGCCAGAATGAAGTGCACCCGCCATGTGCTGGAGGCCTGAGGGGATTTGAGCACAACAAAGAGTGGGCCCAGATGGATATGATGGTGATGATAATGTTACCGGCGAGAGTGATGGTGCCAGGGCATGGTAGCTATAGTCGTGGAGGATCTAAAGACCATCTGGCTGTATGCCCATAGTATGGGGAGGGTCATCCAGATGGTGAATTATATCATGACAAGCACCAGGATGAGCGGAAGGACAGGTTTAAGGCCAGGGACTACCTGGGGCATAGCATCAACGTGGCTAGGGTGGCTGTGATGGGTGAGAGGGTGGTGTTTGGGAACCCATTTGATGGCGCAATGGTGGTGCTGGAGGGTGGAAGGTAGGTGGTGGTACCTGTAACTGGTATAGGTACTAGGTTGGTTTTATGTTTAGTTTCACGGTATCGTTTGATACTTCTATTGTTTCATGTACTATCAGTTGATACAGACAATGTTTTGGAATATCGCTCATACCAGATATAAGCGGTATGCTGTATTTAAAGACCGCTGATTTCCAGCATGGAAGCAGCAGACTTCGACTGACAATATTCTAAATATATTTGGTTGAACTGTTACTTCTTTGATCCCCAATTACATGCCCTGGAAGCTTCCTTTGGTAAGCAGCATTGGCTTCTTGTTGATCAAGAAGCCAGCTGCTCCTATCCTACCGCTACATGATTACGGCCTGGCCTGAACATGTTACATTTTTTTAACCTCAGAATGGTTAGAAACCCGTTTGGACCAGGCCTAATCAATCTAGAAGGTGTCCAACCTGAAGGTAGTAGAGGTGAGTGGCAGAACAATGAATGTTGAGCCCCACCAACATGACACCATTGAGTCAGTACAAACTTGAAGTGGGAAGCAAGTCACACAAGAAGGCCTTACCAAAAAAAGGCAACTGAGAAAAGTGCAAGGGCCAAAGAGTGACTTTGGAATTGACGAAGCAGGAAGACAAATAGTGTGAGCCCAGGCCAAACAGACCTTTAACGAATGTACCGACAAGTTAGCAAAGGCAGCAACAAGCCTCCGCGGACTTTTCCCTTCGCGCCCTAGCAAAGAAAAGCCACCTGTACAATCCGTGAAAAAGGAAAACCCAACTACATGCCCGCCAAAGAAGGAAGATAACAACTGGGATGAAACGGACCAATCGGCAGAAGCAGGACCTCCAGACGGTTCACCAAATGACTCATCAGACACCTTGTCAGAAAACAGCTGCAGCAGTGAAGGGTCCAAACATAGGTTGTCCGAAGGAGAATCTGCCATGCTGCCCTGCCGAAGGTAAAGCTTTCCCTTCCACTGACATTCTCAGACAAAAAAGAAGACCTGAAACTTGAGGCATTAGACCAATGGGTAATGACAACTCTCCAGTATCTCGCCCTGCATGACAGGGACAAGACAAAGGAAGGAAGAGGAGCATACTTCGCAAGTTTCTGTACGCAAAAGGCAGAAGAAGCATATCACCAAGCAATAAACTATTGTCATAACATGGAAATAATATGAGCAACAATGTAACCGGTACAGGTACTAGGTTGTGTTTTATGTTTTGTTTCACAGTATCGTTTGATACTGGTTATGTTTCAAAGGTATTGCTTGATACTAGGAATGTTTTATGTTTGATTTGATAGTACTGGTTGATACTTATTATGTTTCAAAAGTATCGCTTGATACTGGGAATGTTTTTGTAATGGGGGCACCCCTAGGAAGATGGATCCCAAGGTTGCGACCGCACCGAACAACTTCAAACTTATCGCCAAAAGTTCACATGGATGTAAGAGTAAAGTAAACGGTGAAACTTAATATCGTTAAGCCTGATGCTTCACTCAATTAAAGTCTCGAGAGGATTGATAGTTGGAGTAGGAGAGTTCTCGCATAGACTTTCAGGTAGTTTTATCTTACGCCAGAAACTCCCCCATCAGTTGACTGCAACTATTCATGCACACCCGTCTCCGGTAAGGGTGGTCCGACATGTCTCTTTGCACACCCTTTGGGCATGCATGTGTTGACAGACTCTAGTCGGCATTCACCTTGTATGGTTATCATTGCGGGGCTGCATTTGCATTTTGCCCGCCGGAGTGAAAACCTCTGCGCATCGGTGTCTTGCCAGTGGCTAACAGTCAAGACACCTGACCAACCAGACTATCTATAACACCCTTCCTATATGCATGGATCTCTACTTGATCTGAGAAGCTACCGTGAGCAGTTTATCTATCTACTTTTTACGAGTCTCGGGCTCCGGTGTCTTCCGCAGGACACAGTGGTCCGGGAGTGATCCAAGGGGTGCTACCCATGACCACTAACTCAGATGCACCTCACCTGTGGTAGGAATCCTGCTATTGGTGTCTCTGCACTTCCCTTTCAGAGCGTATGATGTTGGGGACAGTTTCGGGCTTAGTAGGTGTAAAACTCTCCTGGTCGCCCTGGCACCTCTCAGGACTACCTGCGGGACCCCTACGGTCAGCGCCTGTTAACTCCATCAGGTTTGGTCCGTTTTACTTCCAACAACTTGGGACAGGTACTCCGCCTTCCACCCTATGCCCCCTTGTATATCCTGCGAACAGACTGCGGTCGACCGGACGGCAGCAACGTATACGGTGTTGCAACCAGGTCTGTAAAGATTGCACTTTGCTCGACTCTACACAACTGCTCAACCATTTGCCCATGATGTCTGGGCCTCGAGGTAGGGCCGGAGGTGTATGATAGGAAGAATGTCTCCAATTTGCAGCCTCTTCAGAGCTCCGTAGCGCGCGCAATAGCATCCCCCGGAACCCCACACTCCACTATTATGGATGCTTTCGCAACGACTAACATTGCGGTCATGTTTCCCAAACTGGCCAAGGGACTTCGTATTGAAAAGTTTGGTAACTCAGGACCTTGGGCAGGGAAACCCAAGCCCCATGGCAGGGTAACCTGATCCTGAGGGTCGGGTAACATGTCCAGTGAACAAGATAACCTTTCCCTGTTGCTCTGTCTATCCCGTCGCCGAAGATAGACACTTCTTACCTTTCTCCACTTACCCTGCCTAGCTGAGTAACTGCCCCTTCGGAGATCCCTAAGTAGGCTGACACCGCTCCCAGGTATATCCAGGTACCTAATTACCTGAACAGCCAATTCTGTTCATTCTCGGAGCCTGGGCCATCGGGTCTCCGTAGGTCAAGTACTTACTTGTCTGCTGGTTCCTACCAGTTCGCCTCCTGGCTACCTGTATGGGTATAGGTTCCGTCTGCCATGGCTCATGTATGCTGGGTCATTACAATACTCCCCTATTCTCTACGGTCCGTTCCAGACCACTAGCATCGTTTCTTATTTCCCCGACTTGATTCGCCCAAGACCCTATGGTCCCTGGACTTGGAGGGATACCTTTTGTGGAAATCCAACATGGCCTGTAGGCCTCTCCCTTCCAGCATCTCATAGGGCTCCCATGAATTCTCCTCAGCCGCGTAGCCTTACCATGAAACCAGGTACTGGACGAAGCGTGACGGAAACTTTACCTTTGCTCCACCATACCAGCGACTGTCCACAACAGCTTCAATAACGTAACTGGGCTCGCTGTCCACACGTTCTGGGGTAGGGACTTCCTTAACCACACATGCTTCAGGGTCCTCACGACAGGGTTCGAGCAACGTGACATTGAAAACCGGGTGGATGCCCCATCTAGTGGGCAGTTGGAGTTCGTAGGCCTGGTTACCCACCCGACGTTTGACCACGAAAGGCCTGAACATCCGCTGGTCCAGTTTCTCCATTGAATGCTTCATGCAGATGTTTTTTTTGTTCAACATCACGCAGTCCCCTTTCTTTGCATGCCCAGCGGTCACATCCTCCCAGGTAACGTAGTCCGGTGATAGCAACCCTTTCTGGTCATGCCATTTACTTTCCCGTTCCTGTGCCTGTTGAATCATTTCTCGGATCTCTTCCCAGGTTCCTTTCCATTGCTGAACCAAGAGCTCACCGCTAGGGTGTATTCCTTGATTATCAGACATGATACCCGACCAGTTTGTCCTTGGGTTAAATCCATAATTGATCTCAAACGGTGACAACTGGGTAGATTCTGATGTGGAGGTGTTGTATGCATACTCCGCAAGGGGTAGTAGCGAAACCCAATCATCCTGTTGGTAGGAACAGTAACTACAGAAGTACCGTTCCAGTGTCTGATTAACCCTTTCAGTTTGCCCATCCGCCTCAGGGTGGAATGCAGTCCAAACGTTTAGTTTCACTTGCAACAAGTACATTAGACTCATTCAAAACTTGGATGTGAATCGGCTATCTCGGTCAGGGATGGTTGACTCTGGGAGTCCATGAAGGTGCCAAACCTTCTTCAGGAATATCAAGGCAAGGTCCTTGATCAGTACCTCAGTGGTCAGTGGTATGAAAGGTGCCATTTTCAAGAATCGGTCCACTTTGACCCAGATCTTGGTATACCCTTCGCACTCGGGCAACACTACAATAAAGTCCATTGAAATCGCCGTCCATGGTCACATAGGAACATCAATAGGTTCTAGCAGACTGAATGTCTTATGCTGGATGAACTTATTTCTTTGGCACGCATCACAGGTCCGCATGTAGCAGGTGATGTGCGCATCCATCTTGGGCCAATAGAAGTTAGCCCTAACCCTGCCAATTGTCTTATAAGTCCCGAAATGTCCCGCCATTCGGGAGTCATGTTCTGCCTTCATGATTGTCGGCTTCAGATTCTGACCATTGAGAACATACAACCTGTTCTTGTACCGGAGTGAGCCCGTTTCCGTCGTGAGATGTCCCTCGACCTCTTTGTTACTGGTAGCCGTTGCCTTCAGGATCTTTAAGTATTCCTGGTCTTTGGTTATCGCTAGCTGCAGTTGATCGAAAAAGGAAGACTGGAGCTGAAATCCTTGGCATACCTGTAACACTTGTGGCCACAAGTTGTCCTGTTCCTGGCTCCCAACCCAGTGTCCGGGGCAAAAAACTGACTGTGGTGGAAAATCACTCCCCCCTTCAGGGCGGTAGGCCCTACGGCGCGAGAAAGTATCTGCCTTCCCATTCCACCTTCCCTCTCGGTAAACCACCTTGAAGTTAAATGGTTGCAGGAACTCAGGCCAGGGGTGCTGCCTACGGTTAAGGACCTTGGTACTGTTAAAGTACTCCAAATTCTTATGTTCCATATGGATCACCAATTGGTCCGTTACTGAGCATAGCAGATGATCCAATTCCTTGAATACCGCCACGATGGCGGTTATTTCCTTATCATGTACATCGTAACTAATCTGCGCTGGGTGAAACTTCCGACTATGGTAGGCCACTGGATGCCATCTCTCATCTTCACAGAACTAGCAGAGGACGGCTCCTCATGCAAAACCACTAGCATCGGTTTCCAGCTGGGTTGGCCCTTCAGGGTCAAAATGTGCTAGTAGAGGTTTGGATGTAAACGCCTCCTTCAAATGGTTGAAGGCCTGTTCACACTCAGGTGTCCATTCCCATCGGACATCCTTCTTTGTCAAGTCTGTTGGAGATTTCGCTATCTTGCTGAAACCCTCTATGAACCCACAATAGAAGTTGGGAAAGCCCACAAAACTTTGAATGTCGATGACACATGTCAGAGGTGCCCAATCCCTGTTTCTCCATACCTTCTCTGACAACATAGAGATCCCCATATCGGAGATCTTGTATCTGCGCAATTCAACTTCCCATTGGTGGCAACTGGACTTCTTCATATGGACAAATAGTCTAGCTTTCCGCAATTTCTCCATCACGCATCTCCTCATCGCGACGTGCTCTTCCACAGTCTCGGAGCAGATCGGGATGTCATCCATGTAGGTGATGACTCCTTTGTCCATGCGATCCCGAAAGACCTCTTTTATCATGCTTGGAAAAGTTGCAGCGGCATTACACAACCCAAATGGCATCACCATGTATTCATACCGTCCATGTCTACACCGGAATGCCATCTTCCATTCCTCACCTTCTGCCATCCTCAGAAGGTAGTAGCCGTTCTTCAAGTCCAACTTAGTGAGCACAGCGGCTTTTCCTAACCTATCTCGCAGTTTATTAATCAACGGTAGAGGGTACTTAATCTTAACCGTGATTTTGTGCAGCCCTCGGTAATCTATTACTGGTCCTAATGTACCATCTGGGTTCGGCATGAAGAGCATAGGGGCTGCTACTGAGGAACTGGATCGCCGTAGCTTTCCCGTTCGAAGTATGTCATTGAGATGTTCCCTGAGTGCCTTAAGCTCCTTTTCCGATAACGGATGTAGAGGCCCAAATGGAGTTTGAGTTCCGGGTTGTAACTCGATTGTATGGTCATACTTCGACTGCTCCGGTAGTGCCTCAATCCGTTCTTGACTGAAGACATCACCATAGTTCTTATACTCGGGAAGTAGCTTAACTGTAATGTCGGCACCTTCCTCATCGGGGAATTGCACAATTCCCAATAGGTACACATTACTGGGGTCTTGGGCTCGTAACTCTTCATCGGGCATGAACACTAACCGCCCCTGCTCTGCCAGGCGGTTAGCCTTGCAGAAATCTGAGCGCCATGTTAGTGAGCCGGTCTTCCAATCTATGTCGCGGTTATGGTCTCTCAACCAAGACATTGGTATGTACCCATCCACCTTAGTGTCAGGCATTTCCGCAACTTCAAAGCGCATCTCGTTGTGATGGTCACCTATCCTCGTCTCTAAGGACTTGGTATACTGTAGACCTGACTCAGGAATGTGATTACCGCTGGCGTCGCTTATTGGCACGTCTACCTTTCGTCGTACACAAGGTGCCTGAGTCTCCTTAAAGCATTGGCTACTAAGCACCGGCCCAGTAGCTACACTATCGAGTAACAGGGGCGCTTCCGCGCTTAACTGTCCAGCGCCTATCTTCCTGTCTAACTTGACCCGCAGGTAGATAGACTTGGTATAACAAGGCAAGTTGTCACGCTTCTGCCTCTTTGCTTGTCTTGGGGACTTAATCATCTTGGCTCAGCAAATCCTTTTAGTCTCTTGCCTTTCAACACAAGAGCGGCCACAACCTGTCGGTACATGGTAAGGGATTGGGATTCGTCTTTTATCAATAACTAGGGTGTTTGCTATCATGCCAGCATGATTTCGGGTACTAAACCCTACTCAGGTAAACTTGAAAACAGCACTGTTTATTTGATCAAGTCCAGCCTGACCCAATTGCGCTTGTACTAAACAGGACAATTTTCGCCAGGGTGGGTAGAAGTCCGCTCTCGGACCGGTTCCAAGCGAAGCAGCCTTACTTCCCTGATGTCGAGCGTGGCCTTTAGCAAGACCTCACCCAGCCTCAACTGAAATAATGTCCTACGACTTGCCCATCCAGCTAAGGAAATCCTGAATGAAATACATATAACTAGAACAAAGGAATTAACCAGAAACCCAACAAAGGAGAGATAACCCAGCCCTCTGTGCATGGCCCGTAACATCTACCTGCCCACACCACCTGGGTGTAGTCAGTATCAGAGTCGTTTGTGCAGTAGAAGGGTACTTACCCATCTACGAAGCCACCTCTGTGGCTCATGTCCATCGGTCCCTCAGGGGTCTATGGCTACAGGTTAACAAGGTTACACCTTAAACAGAATGGGTTCTTACCTATTCCGAGCTGTTAGTATCAACCTCTATGATCTGAGGTGATGCCTGGCGGACTTCGAGTATCTTTGACGAGGAAGCCGGAGTTGGCGCTTCAACGCACTTTAGCCGCTTGTCTGTCCCAGTGGGCTCGCTCACCAGGGCTGACCGTTTCAACCCACAAGCCTGTTTGGTTGAACTAACGCCTGGGGACATGGCGGTACACTTCTTGCAGAAGTGATCACTTTGTCCACACTTGGTGCACTGGTTGTGCTTTCTCCGACGTTCAGTCCATGTCGACGGGACTTCCCAATGTGCTATTGCATACTCAGAAGTCGCCGGCTCTGCCTGTTTCTCTGCATTGAAATTAGTAGGTTTGGCATGCCTCTGGTTCTGTCTGCCCAAACCTTGTTCATTCTTCTTAAACCTCCCGGAAGCCGATGACCTATCGTCCTTCTTTTCTGCTCGCCGCGACCGTTGGACAGGATGGATAAGCCTGTTACTGAACTGGGCGTGGTCTTCCAGCGTGTGTCCAACTTTCCGCAGAAGATCAAGGTAGTAGTCCAAGTCGGTTGGATGGGGCTCCTGCAGTGCCCACATGTTCCGAACTTCCTGGGTAATACCCGCCCGTACCTTGTCTCGTACCTGTACTGGATCTGTATAGCTAATCTTATACATGGATTCAATTATCTTGTCCAGGTGCTCACCAATGTGGTGTGGCTTCATCACCAGGTCTCGCCACTCGAGAAGGGATCGGTCTCATTCCGCTTGGTCACCTGTGAAACTTTGTTCCAGTCGTTCGCGGAATCCTTTCCACGTTCCCAACAGGTTACTGTTATTAACAGGAACACCAGTACGCTTGGCTGCCTCTTTGTCGATGTGTAAGTGCAGCCCAAAATACCATGTTTGGGTGGTATCCTCTACGAGGGGGATTACCAGGTTTACCTTGTCCATATCAGTCAACCTGTGCTCCGCAAAGTATTCGAACTTGACCTCCACCAACGTGACGAAGCTTGTCAGTTCCGTAACCTTTCCCTTGAACGCTGGAATACCGCTCAACTTCCTGGGCTTCTTCTGCCCCTGTCGGGAGGATGGCCATGAGGTCGATCTGCTCCGGAATTTCCGTTGTAGCTTCTTAGTACAGCAGTCCTACCGTCGTTTCTTCTCGTCACTTCAACCATCCATGCGAGCACAGAGGAAGCAAGTCAAATCATGAAGAGAATCGGGATCATCATCATCATAACTGTCATGGTCGGAGTCCTCTAGATCTCCTCCTGCTTGGGTTGCACCACCTCCAGGAGGCGCATTTCCATGTCCACCATCCCCGGCGTTTCCGCCTGGTGTCTCCCGTGGTCTATCATATCCATCAAACTGTTGCTCCTGGCCATCCTGATTCCTATCCTCGGGGTGGTTAGGCCATGATGGTACTGATGCTGGTGGTGGAACAGGGCATCGCCCACTCATAGGAGTTGGGTTAGGCACCACCTGAGTTATCCGGTGAAATGCCTGTAGCTCTGGGCAGCTCAGGGGTTGCATTGTGGGGCAAATGTACCTCCATGAGCCACAATACCTACATGTTGGCTGTCCACCTCCTTCCTTCTGCCTTCTTGGATGCCTTACGGGGGTCCGTTGTTCCTTCCTGCACCCATATGTGTGGTAATGAACCCACCCCATCCGGGTTTCTTCCGATTTGCAGCCCGATAGGCAAAATTCGTCTTGGCTGTCCGACTTGCCGCTTGTGATTGTGGGGAGCACAGAAGGAAGAGTTGGTTTCCAGGGGGCAGAGGGAATCACGGGTGCCCAAGGAACGGAGCGAGCAGCTGTCCCAGCTCTGGGGATTGGAGTCCCTCATGATCGAGCCATAGGTACTCGCTCTTCCAGTCACCTTACCCGTTCGAAAGGTCCAGGTGATGCTACGCGCAGTGGTCGGAACCCAGGGGTAGCCAATAGTGCTGGCGGGAAGGCTGTGGCAGGAAAGGCATCAGGAGCGGGCAATGAGACAGGTAAAGGTGTGGGTCTTGGGCAGTGATGTGGGGTACGCGAGTTGCAACCGACGGTGTTCCAGGAGGGTGAATGGGAGCAGGGGTCGGCCGAGGTGTAGGGTCAGGTGTATCTGGTGCCATCATACCCTTTGGCTTCAACATCCTTTTCTTAACGCGATGCGCATCGATTGGTACAATCGCCGGACGTGCTGAACGACAGCAGCGAATTGAGGAAGGGACAGACAGAGAGCCTGTTGATGCTCTCGTAAAGGATGAGGTATAGCTGTAGCCTTCACCCTTGCGGCTTTCAAACATTCGTATACCCGCGGCGCTTAGGTACGCCCTCCACTGTTCATCCCTGGCTGTCATAGCTAGTTCCATCCAGAAGTTCTCAGGCTCCGTGTGGACAAGTGGGAGTGGGGGCGCCGCCTCTCTCATCAGTAGGTCATTTTCAGCATCAATACTATAACCTCCTGCCAAGGCCCTTTCCAGCGCTGCCATACGATCCTTCAATGCCTTCTGGTCTCTTAACATTCGCAGGTATGCCTCCTGCTGTACTTTCATCCATTCCACCGCTGCCGTAGTAATCTGTTTACAGAACACCTCCTGCTGCTGGGCATTCCAGTTCTTCAGTTCTCGCTTCGTGTCCTCAATTAACCTGGATACCTGACGGACGAGGTAAGGTTCGACGAACTCACCAGAGAACTCGGTAATTGGTACCCCTTGCGGCGGGGGAGGGAGCAGGTTGTGGATGAGTGGGGAATTTTGAAAGAATGAAAGGGCCACAGCGCGAGGGTCTGTAATCATTAGATCAACATGTTCATCAGGTAACTGAATAGGGGCGGCCTCCAGATGGAGCTGGTGAAGGTCCTATTCAATACCGTGGACATCCGCGAAAACCGACGCACGAAATGTCTTAGGGGAGTTCTCGTCAAGACCAAGGTCTGAATCCGAGTTGGATTCCATTCTGGTTCACAGTTTGGTACTAGCCATTGTGCTTTCGACCCTGGGCTACTTGTTCTGGACAAGGTTACCAGTATTCATACAAGGTCAGTGACGAAGGTCGGAAAAAATTAAGCAGGAGAGGAGTTAAGCGTGGAGCTCGTTTAATGATATACTATAGTGGGGGCACCCTTAGGAAGATCGATCCCCAGGTTGCGACCGCACCAAACAACTTCAAACTTATCGCCACAACTTCGCACCAATGTAAGAGTAAAGTAAACAGTAAAAGCTAATATCATTAAGCCTGATGCTTCACTTAATTAAGTTCTCGAGAGGGTTGATTGTTGGAGTAGAAGAGTTCTCGCATAGACTTTCAGGTAGTTTTATCTTATGCCAGAAACCCCCTGATCAGTTTACTCCAACTATTCAAGCACACCATTCTCTGCTAAGGGTAGTCCGACACATCTCCTTGCACACCGTTTGGGCATGCATGTGTCGACACACCCTATTCGCATTTACCTTTTGCGGTTATCATTTCTGTGGTACATTTCCATTCTGCCCGCCACAGTGAAAACTTCTTCGCATCGGTGTCTTGCCAGTGGCTAACAGTCAAGACACCTGATGAACCAGACTATCTGTCACACCATACCCATATGCATTGATCTCTACTTGACCCCAGAAGCTACTGTGAGTGGTTTATCTATCTACTATTTACCAGTCTCGGGCTTCCGGTGTCTTCTGCAGGACACAGTGGTCGAGGAGTGATCCAATGGACGCTACCCATGACCACTACCTCAGATGCACCTCACCTGTGGTAGGAATCCTGCTACTGGTGTCTCTGCACTTCCCTTTCAGAGCCTATGACGTTGGGGACACTTTCAGGCTTGGTAGATGTAAAACTCTGCCAGTCGCCATGGCACCACCCGCGACTACCTGCAGGACCCCCACGGTTAACACGCGTCAACTCCGTCAGTTTTGGTCCGTTTTACTTCGAACAACTTGGAGGAGGTACTCCACCTTCCACCCTATACCCCCTTCTATATCCGGCGAACAGCCTACGGTCGACCGGACAGCAGCAACGTACACGGTGTTCGAAGCAGGTCTAGACAGATTCCACCTTGCTAGACTGCCCACAACTGCTCAACCGTTTGCCCCTGACACCCGGGGCTCCAGGCCGTGCCGGAGGCGTATGATAGGAATAATGTCTCCAATTTGCAGCCTCTTTGGAGCTGCGTAGCTCGCCCAATAGCATCTTCCGGAACCCCAGATTCCTGGATTATGCATAGTTTGGTGTGACAAACATTACAGTCATTTTTCCCAACTCTGCGAGGGACTTCGTATTGAAAGGTGGGGTAACTCAGGACCTTGGGCAGGGTAACCTGATCCTGAGGGTAGGGTAACCTCTCTGGTGGACCAGATAACTTTTCCCTGTTACCCTGTCTATCCCGTCGCCGGAGATAGACACTTCTGACCTTTCTTCAGTTACCCTGCCTAGCTGAGTAACTGCCCCTTCAGAGGTCCCTAAGTAGGCTGACACCGCTCCCGGGTGTATCCAGGTACCCAAGTCCCTCATCAGCCAATTCTGTTCATTCTCGGAGCCCGGGCCATTGGGTCTCTGCAGGTCAAGTACTTACTTGCCTGCCGGTTCCTACCAGTTCGCCTCCTGGCTACCCGTATGGCTTTAGGTTCCATCTGCCATAGCTCATGTATGCTGGGTCGTTACAGTTTTATGTTTGATTTGATGGTATCCTTTAATACTTGCCATGTTTCAAAGGTGTCGTCGGACAGTTTGAATGGCACTATGTTATCGCTTGTGCTCCAGATGAGTGAGAACTTATTTTCAAACACCCCTCCTTCCACCAAGGCAACAGCAGACTTCGACTGACAGTATCTTTAATATACTTGGTTGAACGCTTACCCTTTAATGTCCTATTATGCCACTTCGAAGCCTTCTTTAGTCTACACAGCTCTCATCTCTTGCTCAACAAGCAGGCCACTAGTTACTATCATACTTGAAGTGTGATAAGCACCCTAGTTGTGAAAACGTTATCTTTTTTTAACCCTATCAACTGGTTACAAACATTGTACCTGGCCAAGGCCTGATCAAACTACAGACATCCACCGAGAAACGCTAGTAGCTGGAAGCGACAGAACCCCTGGTGGTCACCTTTGCCAGCACACATTATTGAGCTCCTCAGGATGAGGAGTGGGAAGCAAGTCCTACAAGAAGGGCTAGAACGCGCCAGACAATACACGGAGCCAAAGAACATAGCAGAATCCAGTACTGAGCAGGCTGCCCGGCAGCTTGCGAAAGGCCAGGCTTCACAAAGCTTAGAACAACCGAAAGAAGAACAAGTCGAGATATCCAAAGAGTCCCCCACTATTACCAAAGAACCCCCTCTGGGACAAAAGACGGCAAAAGTGAGGAAAGCGAATCCATATATGTCTGGCTCAGAAGGCCCACCACCTCCACTAGTACCTCCCACTAGTAGCGCTAATAACCAGACAATAATGAAACCTGAGATAAAGTTACCACCACCAGAGAGGTTCAGCAGGAAGGGAGGTAACCCCAAGCCGGAAGTGTTTAAGAGATAGGAAACCTCGATATGCCAGTACCTGCTCACATAGGGAATCAAGACATCTGAGAAGGAAACAGGACTCTATGTCGCAGCTTTCTGTAAAGGGGGTGCCTTGGAAGCATACCACCAATGCATGGACAAAGACGAGCATGGAGAGTACATCAGTGGTCAGACTATGGGGGAATGTCTGCAGAAACGATTCCAGTCGAGCCGCAACCGACAAGAACTATACAAAGCCTTCAACAACATTTAGCAAGTACAGAATCGCGGAACAGAAAGGATCATAAAGATAGCTACGGAGCTCCAAAATGTACCATGGACAAATGCTTAAACTCATAGTCAACAACCATGCACTAAAGCTAAGATTCTATGACAGCATGGATACCTGACTTAGACAAGTGGCAGAACCAATGGAACAGGGGGATGACGACATAGACAACATTATTGCAAATTCAGAATGACAGGATGCGATCCTGCACGAAACCGGTACTTATAGAAAGCACAGTGCGGCAAAGCGAGAGGGAAGACTACAAGAGAAGCGGTACCAACAGGAGGGGAAGACGAAAGCGATCCACAAAATGATGGACAGAAATACGAAACAGAAGCGAAAGGAGACTGGAGAATGCTTTGAATGTGGAAAGAAAGGACGGATGGTACAAGACTGCCTCACCAAACAACAGATTAAGACGGAAACCTCAGCAAACCAGGTTGAGATACAGTAGTTGGCGGAGGTAGAGATCAACTCAGCTGATACGGAGACTGGGATTGAGTGCTACCGAACCCTCCCTGCCCCTACTCTCCACCACCACCGAGCTTTGGAGGGAACCATGTTGATTAATGGCACCGACACCAGGGTACTGTTTGACATAGGAGCAGTGGGTACAGACATTATTCGCAACACCTTCGCTCCAACCCAGGGTACCTGGACTCACCTGATGAAAACACCAGTTACTATAAACATAGCCATGAAGGGATCACAATCGACTAGTGATAAGGTTTGTAAAGTAACCATTCAACTTAGTTTGGCTGGGCTACCGAACCAAACGATGATAGTGGGGAATTTGGTGAAATATGATGCGCTACTAGTGATGCCTTTCCTGACTCAGCACAAGGCTGTCATCTGGTGCGGTGAAGCAGGGATTGAACTCCCTGAGAAAAAAGTCTGAGTACTATGCAAACCAACAAGTAACGAGTTCAGAGTGGCGATTTGGGAAACAGAACAGGAGGAAATCCTAACTGAGTTTCCACATGTATTCTGAGAAAGGATTCCAGAGACCTTGCCACCCCTTAGAAAGGTGAACCACCACACTCGCCTAAATGGTACAACAGACCTATGAAACCAGCCAACATACACTATACCTGAAGTATACAAAACAGAGCTCTGTGACAGGATAAATGAGAAATCAAGGACTGGAGTTATCTAGCAGACTGAATCCCCAGCAGCAGCGCCCCTGTTTGTTCAGCCGAATTCCAATGGAAGGATCAAACTACTGGTGGATTTGAAACTACGAAATAACAACACACTTATAGAGAGCTCGTCAATCCCAAATGAGACACGGATCCTGATTGCTGCGGGAAGGGCAAGATTCCGCAGCAAGATAAATCTTAGTGATGCCTACTTCCAGACCTGCGTTGAATCAGGAAATGAGAAGTTCAATACCTTCAAAACCCTTTTTGGCAGATTTGTGAGCAAGGTTATGTCGTAAGGTAACATGAATACACGCTCTACCTTCATACACATAATGGAGGACCTAACTAGTAACTTTCTATACCCCTTTGTGTGGGTGTATATTGGTGATATCCTCCCCTATTCAGATACAGAAACAGAGTACATACAGCATATCAGAAAGGTATGTGAACAATTGCAGTAGGCAAGGTTTTACCCTAGCAGAAAGAAGTCAACCCTATTCGCGAAATCATAGGAAGTACTAGGACATGTTGTAGACGATGAATGGATTCACACCTCCCCTGGGAAACTAGCTTCAATCAGAGAATGAGCTACAGTAAGAAAGCAGAAGGAACCGCAGTGATTCCACGGACTGGTAAACTGTATCGCACAATTTATACTGCACCATACTACTGGCGTAGCACCCCTTACAGATCTGGCAGGCAAAGTACAGTTTGTGTGGACTGACACACATGATAAAGCATTATCTAACATCAAGAAACCAATCAAACAACCACCGGTGATCGGACTGATAAATTATAACTCAGAACACCTCATATAGCTGATGACCAATGCCTCAGACATTGGGGTCAGAGCATGGGTTCACCAGAGGCTATCACATGAAACAGCCCGCCCAGCAGCACTCCACAGTCAGAAGTTTACAAACCCGCAGACCAACTATACTACTATAGACAAGGAGGTACTAGCGGTGATTGATATGCTCCAAGCTTTCAACCATATACTGATGGGTTCCAAATTTACTATTATCACCAACCACGAACCCCTGGTAAATCTAAAGACTGACTGGATCCCAGGCCAAAGATGGACAAGCTGGATAAGTGAACCAAGGAAATATGACCCAAAGCTAGCGTACAGCCCAGGACGAACAAACCATTTGGCAGATGCACTCTCCCGTATCTTCCAAGACTCCGATGACCAGACTTCACCACTCAACCTCGATCACACACTTGGGAAGGATAACATCTCTGACTCAACCTCTGATGAAGATCCTTCAATAGCAGTAACCTCAATGGCTTACAAAACCTCTCCTACCGCCCCAGCTTGTTCTGTGTGGTTCTGGGAACCACACACTTGCCCCCAACATAAGATAGGGCAAGATGAACTCCCCTCCATGGGTAGTACTGAATATGGCTCTGAATAGGACAAACCCATGTCCCAGGCAGTGGCGGTACTGTCTGATGAACTGACACAACCTCCAGTGATCCTCCTAAGTCCTCAGCTACAATGACACCTTTCTATTCCAGCAATAGAAACTCACAAGGCGACCCCTCCATTGAGCCCGCTAGGACTACCTACAGCAGAACTCCTGTATGGAGGACTACTCAGCATCTACACCAACAAACCAGTTGTCTCGGTTGTACCCTCCCCAATGGATGCATACTGCCGTGCCCTCTACGATATACAGGAGGAAGAAGAAGATACAAGACCAACCATGACCAGAGTGCAACGGATTGCAGATGAAAAAGAATATTTTTTTGATACATCTCGCAAAATGCAGAGCATGTTCTGAGAACAGATAGTGTCTAGATACCGACAAGAACCGATTTACTCCTGTATGGCGAGGCACACCAGACAAGGAGACCTGGAAGGAGCCTACATAGAGGATAGAATACTATACATGAGGACCCATTGCGGTGAACACTGCCTCTTTATCCCCAAAGGATAGGTGTTAAATAGAAGGACCCTCCAAGAATATGTCGTGTATGAAATATATGGCAAAGGATACCACAGTGCAGAACAGAACCTGCGATATGTGACTGAATATGTCTACCAGCCTGAGATGAGAAAGGACTTTCCTGATTGTGTAAAGCAATATGACACCTGTCAAACGAATAAGGAACCAACCTGTAGACCAGAAGGAAGGACCCAAATGCTTGACCCAGCTTCTGGGGTATTCGAGTCGATCGCCATTGACTTCACAGGACCTTTGAACAAGTCAAGTGGGTTCGACCTTGTCCTGGTAGTAGTGGATCGATTAAGCAGCTATGTGTGGCTTATATCTACCAACACTACAGTCACAGTGGAAGGAATGATGAAACAACTGTCACACGACATCTTTACCTCTCACGGCCACCCCCTATCAATAATCAGTGATGCTGACCCTTGTTTCCAATATAACCGGTAGAAGCAGACATGCAAATCCCCGGGAATCGAACACATCAAAGTGGCCCCTGGTCACCAGGAAACCACTGGCCAGGTTGAGCGAAAGATCTGCAACCTCAAGACCAGCTTGATGAACATGGTCAATGGACCTCGGACCAACTGGGAACCCCTCCTTACTACGCTCGCAGCATACCTGAATGCTGGCTTCTCCAAAACCCTCAACATGTCACCATACGAAACAATGTAGGGATGCAACGACCCAATACTTCTGGGAACCCTCTTCAAGAATTCCGCAGTCCCCACCTCAGATGATTACCTCAACGGGCCCCAAACCAATCGGAACTTAGCTTTCCAAGCAGTAAAGCAAGCCAGACACTGAAGCACAACCACAGCAGTGCAATGCAGAAGACCTCACAAGCCTATAGCGGTTAGAAAATTGGTCTTGGTACATGGAACACTGTTTGTATCGACATCAGGAAGGAGCAAGAAACTACAACGTCACTGGTGAGGACCATTCAAAGTACTGGACTTCAATCGGTGTACCAAAAACTACAGGATCAAGATGGATGGAAAAACCTATCATAAAGACACCGGTGTCATCCACTCTATCTCAGTAAAACACTAGCACCCGAATGACGACCAAAGCTTCTCTAAACGAGCCCCTACTGGCCCTACCCCAATCCTAATAAAGGAGAACCAAGAGAGGGAGTTGGAAGAAATCTTGGACTACAGAAAATGATAGAACCATAACAAATTCCTAGTAAAGTGGAAAGGATATCCATGAAGTGAAGACACCTGGGAACCTCTGGAAGGCCTCGAGCACACCATAGAAGTGGTAAAGAAATGGTGGAAACATAACAAGGAAGGAACTACTAAACATTCAACAGATCTCGATAGGAATCGCCAAGCGAGCCATGAGATACTGGTCACCAGATATGGCTAATACCCACTGCCTTGAAGAAGAACTCATTGCAGGACTTGCAAAGGAAGGCTTCAGGGCTGGTTACTTGTATAACGAATTCGAATGGACCAGGGAGGAGGATGAAGCAATGGAGGACACAGCACTTGACTTCTACTTCTAGAAACTAACACCTCTCCATCAGAAACCAGAACGATGTCAAACTATGTGGAACTTTGTATGGGGCGGTGCTATGAGCTTGTGGGACTCTTAGCGAACCGCAGTACTATCCCATTATCTGAATCTTTCTCTAAAGTTTAGTGTTCTTGCTGTGAAAAATGTGGGATGGTGAAGGTGACCTGCAAGGACAATGTTGGAGTACTGAACTAGTGTGACATGCTCTGGTATGACAATATGTTTTTCGTTCAAGTTGTGGTTTGCGCTTCTTGTTTGTCATCTGATTAAATGTTGGGCGATAATATCCTAGTGAGTCAAGGTTAGGGCAAGCAAGATTTCTTTGAGAATTTTGATTTTTGGGGTTATTAGTTTTGTTTTGGGTTAAACAGTGGTTTTATTTTGAAAATGTAAGCGGTCCAGATACAAGGTTATATTTGATGTTTTGTTTCACAGTATAATTTGATACTCGTTATGTTTCAAAGGTATCGCTTGATACTGAGAATGTTTTATGTTTGATTGGATAGTATCCTTTGATACTTGCTATATTTCAAAAGTGTCATCGGACACTTTGACAGGAGCTATGTTATCGCTCATGCTGGAGATAAGTGTAACAGGGGCACCCCTAGGAAGATGGATCCCAAAGTTACGACCGCACTGAACAAGTTCAAGCTTATCCCCAAAGGTTCACGCAAATGTAAGAGTAAGGTAAAGGGTGAAACTTAATATCGTTAAGCCTGACGATTGACTCAATTAAGATCTCGGGAGGATTGATTGTTGGAGTAGGAGAGTTCTTACATAAACTTTCAGGTAGTTTTATCTTATGCCAGAAACTCCCCCATCAGGTTACCCCAACTATTCGAGCATGCCCTTCTCCGCTAAGGGCAGTCCGACATGTCTCCTGGTGCACCCTTTGGGCATGCAAGTGTCGATACACTCTGGCCGGCGGTCACCTTATGCGCTTATCATTTCTGCAGGGGATTCCCATTTTACCTACCGGAGTGAAAACCTCTACATATCGGGGTCTTGGCAGTGGCTAACAGTCAAGACGCTGCATGAACTAGACTATCTATGACAGCCCTCCCATATGCATTAATCTTCTACTTGGCCCCAGAAGCTACCATGAGTGGTTTATCTATCTGCTATTTACAGTTCTCGGACTTCCGCTGTCTTCCGCAGTATACGGTAATCTGGAAGGGGTCCAATGGGCGCTACCCATGACCAGTACCTCGGATCCATCTTACCTATGGTAGGAATCATGCTTTTAGTGTCTCTGCACATCCCTTCCAGAGCCTATTGCGTTGAGGACAGCTTTGGGCTTGGTAGGTGTAAAACTATCCCGGCCGCCCCAGCACCACCCTGGACTACCTTTGGGACCCCCATGGTTGACTCCCGTTAACTCCCTCTGTTTTCGTCTATTTTACTGCGAACAACTTGGAGGGGGTGCTCCGCCTTCCACCCTAGGCCCCCTTGTATATCCTGCGAAGAGCTTACAGGCGACTGGACAATAGTGACGTATACGCTGTTGCAAGTGAATCTCCACAGATTCTTCTTTGCTAGACTGCACACAACCACGCAACTGTTTGCCCATGACATCCGGGCCTCAAGGCGGGGCTGAAGGGGTACGAGAGGAATAATGTCTCCAGTTTATATCTTCTTTGGAGCTCTGTAGCTCGCCCAATAGCATCTCCGGAAACCCCAGATTCCAGTAAAATGCATGGCTTCGCATGACAAACATTCCAGTCATTTTTCCCGAACTCCCCGAGGGACTTCATATTAGAAAGATAGGGTAATCCCGGACTTTGGGCAGGGTAACCCAAACACCATGGCATGGTAACCTGATCCTGAGAGTAGGGTAACCTTGTCCAGCGAACCAGATAACCGTTCCCTGTTCCCCAGTCTATCCTATTACCAGAGATAGGGATTTCTGACCTTTCTCCAGTTACCTGGCCTTGCTGAGTAACTGCCTCTTCAGCGGACACTGAGTACGATGACACCACTTCCCGGTTGTACCCAGGTATCTAAGTACCTGGCCACCGGATTCTGTTCATCTCGGAGCCCGGGCCATCGGGTCTCTATAGGTCAAGTACTTACTTGCCTGCCAGTTCCTACCCATTCACCTCCTTGCTACCTGTATGGGTGTAGGTTCCGACTGTTATAGCTCATGTATGCTGGGTCGTTATATCACTCCCCTCTTCTCTACGGTCCGCCCCGAACTGTTAGTCTCGTCTTTTATTTTCCCGACTCAATTCCCCTAAGACTCTATGGTCCCAGGCTCGGACAGATCTCTTTGATGGAAATCCAGAATGCCCTGCAAGCCTTTCCCTTCAAGCATCTCATAGGGCTCCCATGAATTCTCCTCAGCCCCGTAGCCTTTCCATGAAACCAGGTACTGGACAAAACCCGGCAGAAACTTCGCCTTTGCTGCACCGTACCATCGACTCTCAACGACCGCTGCGATAACATAACTTTTCTCCTTGTCCACAAGTTCCGGGGTAGGGACCTCTTTGATTCTACCTGATCCCGGATCCTCACGATATGGTTCGAGCAACGTGTCAGTGAAAACTGGGTGCATGCTCCAGCTCATGGGAGTCTGGAGTTCATATGCTCTGGTACCCACTCGATGTTGGACCACAAAAGGGCCAAAGATGCCGTCGTCCCGACTCTCCATCAGGCGTTTTCTGCGCATGTTCTTTCGGTTTAACATTACAAGGTGCGCTTTCTTTGCCCGCCCAGTGACCATATCCTCCCAGGTAATATAGTCTAGTGATGGCAACCTTTCCTGGTCGTACAATTTCTGTTGCCTCTCCTGTACCTGTTGAATCGTTTCTCACATCTCTCGTCAGGTTTCTTCCCATTCCTTAACCCAAAGCTCACGGCTAGGGTGTATTCCTTCATTATTAGACATGACACCCAACCAGTTTGTCGGTGGGTTAAACCCATCATTGATCTCAAATGGTGACAACCGGGTGGATTTTGATGTCGATGTGTTGTATGCATACTCCGGAAGGGGTAGCTCTGAGACCCAATCATCCTGTTCGCAGGAACAGTAACCATGCAAGTACTGCTCCCGTGTCTGATTAACCCTCTTAGTTTGCCCGTCAGTCCCAGGATGGAATGCACGCGGGACGTTTAGTCTCACTTGCAACAAGTGCATCAGACTCATCCAGAACATGGATGTGAATTGGCTATCTCGGTAAGAGATAATTGACTCTGGGACTCCCTGAAGGCGCCAAACTTCCTTCGAGAATATCAAGGCAAGCTCCTTGATCGGTACCTCAGTGGTCAGGGGTATAAAATGTGCCATTTTCGAGAATTCGTCCAATATGACCCAGATCTTGGTATACCCTTCGGACTCTGGCAGCGCTACAATGAAGTCTATTGAAATTGCTCTCTGCAGTTGTATAGGAACATCACTAGGTTCCAGCAGACCAAACTTCTTGTGCTTGATGGACTTATTCCATTGGCACGCATCACATGTCTACACATAGTCGGTGATGTGCATGTCCATCTTAGGCCAATAGAAGTTAGCCCTAACCCTGCCAATAGTCTTGTAAGTTCCAAAGTGTCCCACGATTTGGCAGTCATGTTTCGCCTTCATGATTGTCTGCTTTAGATTCTGATCCTTGGGAACATACCACCTGTTCTTGTGCAGGAGCAAGCTCGTTTTTGTCATGAAGTGTCAGTCGACCTCTTTGTCACCGGCAGCAGTTGCCCTCCGGATTCTTAAGTACTCCTGGTCTACCTTTATCGCTACCCGTAGCTGATCCAAAAAGGAAGACTGGAGCCAAAATCCTTGGCACACCTGCAACACTTGTGGCAGCAAGATGTCTCATTCCTCGCTTCCAACCGGCGGTCGGGTGTGAAAAAACGACTGTGGCGGACAATAACTCCTTCCTTCAGGGCGGCAGTCCCTATACCGCGACAAAGCATCTGCCTTCTCATTCAACCATCCTTCTTCGTAAACTACCTGCAAGTTAAATGGTTACAGGAACTTAGCCCAGTGGTATTGCCTTCAGTTGAGGACCTTGGTACTATTAAAGTACTACAAATTTTTATGTTCTGTATAGATCACCAATTGGTCCATTACCGCACGTAGCAGAGAATCCCAATCCTTGAAAACCACCACAATGGCAGTCATTTCCTTATTATGGACATCATAATTAATCTCCGCTGGGTGAAACATCTGACTATGATAGCCCACCGGATGCCGTCTGTCATCTTCAGAGAATTAGGAGAGAACGGCTCCTAGTGCAAAGTCACTAGCGTCGGTTTCCAGCCAGGTTGGCCGTTCAGGGTCAAAATGTGCTAGGATACGTTTGGACGTAAACGCCTCCTTCAGATGATTGAGGGCCTGCTCAAACGCAGGTGTCCATTCCCATCGGACATCCTTCTTTGTCAAGTCTGTCAGAGGTTTCACTATCTTGCAGAAACCTTCCATGAACCGACGATAGAAGTTCGCAAAGCCCATAAAGCTTTGAATGTCGACGATGCATGTCGGAGATGCCCAATGCCTGATTGTTTGCACCTTGTCCAACAACAGAGAGATCCCCATATTGGAGACCTTGTATTTGCGGAATTCGACCCCCCGTTGGTGGAAACCGGACTTCTTCATGCTTATACATAGTCTGGCTTTCCGCAATTTCTCCATCACACGTCTCACCATTGCGACATGCCCCTCCATAGTTTCGGAGTAGATCAGGGTGTCATCCATATATGCAATGACTCCTTCATCCATGAGATCCCGGAAGACCTCATCTATCATACTCTGAAAGGTTGCTAGAGTACTACATAACCCAAACGGCATGACCCTGTATTCATATAGTCCATATCTGCACCAGACGGCTTTCTTCCATTCCTCGCCTTCTGCCATCCTCAGAAGGTAGCAGCTCTTCTTTAAGTCTAACTTAGTGAACACAATGACCTTTCCTAACCTGTCACGCAGTGCGTTTAACAATGGGAGTGGGTACTTACTCTGAACCGTGATTTTGTTCCGACCTTCGTAATCTATTACCAATCTTAGTGTACCATCCAGTCTTGGCATGAAGAGCATAGAGGCTACTGCCGAGGAACTGGATTGCCATAACTTTCTTGTTCGCAGCATTTCGTTGAGATATCCCCAGGGTGCCTTAAGCTGCCCTTGCAATAATGGATAAAGAAGCCCCAACAGAGGTTGAGTCCCCAGTTGCAACTCGATTGTGTGGTCATACTACGACCGCTCTGGTAGTGCCTCAATCGGTTCTTGACCAAAGATATGCCCATAGTGCTTATACACCGAGGGTAGCTTAACTGTAATGTCCACACCTTCCTCATCTGAGAATTGTACGATTCCTAATAGATACACATTACTAGGGTCTTCGGCTAGTAACTCTTTATCAGTCATAAACACTAACCGCCCCTGCTCTGCCAGACGGTTAGCCTTGCAGAAATCTGAGCGCCAGGTTGGTCATCCTGTCTTCCAATCTACGTCAGGGTTGTGGTCCTTCAACCAAGACATGGGAAGATACCCATCCTCCTTCCAGTCGGGTATACCCGCGACCTCAAGGCGCATCTCATTACGGTGGTCGCCTATCATTATCTCCAATGACTTGGTCTAGTGCAGACCCGACCCAGGAATGTGATTACCGCTTGCGACGCTTATTGGCACATGTACTTTTCGCCGCATACAAGGTGCCTGGGTCTGCGTAACCCATTGGCTACTCAGCACTGGCCCAGTAGCTCCACTGTCGAGTAGCAGGGGTGCCTCCGCGCTTACCTGACTAGCTGGAATCTTCCAGTCTAACTTCACCCACAGGTGAATAGACTTGCTGTGATAAGGCAAGTTGTCACACTTCTGCCTCTTCGCTTGTCTTAGGGACTTGGTCATCTTGGCCAACTAATTTTGCTCTCTTGCCTTTCGACACAAGAGTGCCCACAATGGGTTGGTAAACCTCAAAAGATTGGGATTCGTTTTATCAATAGCTACGGTGTTGACTATCATGTCAGCATGATTTTGGGTACTAAACCTGCCTCAGGTAAACCTGGAAATAACTCCGTTTATTTTAATCGAGTCCAGCCTAAACCAATTCTGCTTGTACTAAACGGAACAATTTTCCTGAGGTGTGTAGAGGTCCACTGTCAGACCGGTTCCAAGTGAAGCATGCTTGCCTCCCTAATGTCGAGCGTCTACTTCAGGCAGACCGCACCCAGCCCCAACCGAAATAATGTCATGTGACTTACCCATGCAGCTATGGAAATCCTGAAAGAAATACGTATAACTAGAACAAAGAAAATAACCAGAAACCCAACAAAGGAGAGATAGCCCCTGCCACCGCGCCTGGCCCGCAACCTCAACCTGCCTACCCCGTTTGGGTGTAGTCAGTCCCAGGCTTGTTTATACCGTAGTGGGGTACTTACCCATCCCAGAAGCCACTTCCGGGGTTCCTTACATCCATCCCTCATGGGTCTATGGATACGGAATAGTAAGACTTGACCTTTCGCAGAACCCGTTCTTACCTATTCTGAGCCATCAGTATCAGCCTCCATAGTTTGAGGTAATGCCTGTCTGGCTTCAAGCATCGTTGACGAGGACACCGGAGGTGGCGCTTTGATGACCTTTAGCCGCTTGTCCACACCTGAGGACTGGCTTGCCGGGGCTGACCCTTTCAACCCATGGGACTGTTTGGACAAACTAACGACTGCGGACGCCACAGTACACTTTCTCCAGAGCTGACCCGATTATCCACACTTGGTGCACTGGTTGTTCTTTCTCCGGTGTTCGGTCAAAGTAGATGGGATTTTCTTATGCAGTATTGCATACTCAGAAGTCACCGCCTTTACTTGTTTCCCAGTGTTGAAGTTAGTAGGTTTGGCAGACCTCTGGTACTGTCTGCCCAAACTATTATCCATCTTTTTGAACCTGCCAGAAGTCAATAACCTATGGTTCTTCTTGCCCAATGGCTGAGACCGTTGGACCAGTTAGATAACATGGTTGCTGAACCGGGTACTGTCTTCTAGCGTGTATCCAACTTTCCGCTGAATGTCAAGGTAGTCCTTCAAGACGATTCGATGGGGCTCCTTGAGTGCCGACACATCCCAAACATCTTGGGGGATACCCGACCGTACCTTGTCTTGTACCTGAACCAGGTCTGTATAGCTAAGCTTATACATGTAGTCACTTATCTTATCCAGATACTTATCGATGTGATGTGGCTTCACCAGCAGGTCTTGTGACTCGCGAAGGGATCGGTCGCGTTCCACTTGGTTACCGCGAAAACTCTGCTCCAGCCGTCCTCGGAATCCTTTCCACGTTCTCAACGGGTTACTGTTATTAACAGGAACTCCAGTACACTTCCCTGCCTTCTTGGTGATGTGGGAGTGCAGCCCAAGATGCCATGTTCGGGCGGAGTCTTGTCGAAGGGGGATCACCAGGTTTACCTTGTCCACATCGGTCAACCTGCACCCCGCAAAATACTCGAACTTAACCTCCACCAGCGTCAAGAAACCGGCGGGTTTGGTGATCTTTCCCTTGAATGCCGGAATGCCAGAAAGCTTTTCCGGCTTCTTCTTCCACTGTCAGAGGGATATCCGTGCGGCTGATCTGCTCCGCAGTTCCATTGAGGGCTTCTGAGCCCAGCGATCCCACCGTCGTTTCTTCTTGACGCTCCGGTCATCCTTGCGCGCGCCCAGGAAGCGGCTTAAGTCAGGGAGAGCATCGGCATCATCTTCATCCAAACTGTCATAGTAAGTGTCCCCTGGATCTCCTCCCGCTCCCACGGAACCACTGCCCGGTGGCACATTTCCATCTCCCCTACCCCCTGCCTTTCCACCTAGGTTCTCCTGCAGTTTGTCATAGCCATCAAACCGTTCCTCCTGGCCATCTTGATTCCCATCCTCGGGGGGGTTAGCCCCTGGCAGTACTGGTGCCGGTGGTGGAACAGGGCGTCGCCCACTTTCAGGAGTTGGGTTAGGTGGCGCCCGAGTTATCTGCAGAAATGCTTGAAGCTCGGGAGAGCTCAGGGGTTGCATGGGGGGCCCAGTGTGCCTCCATCACCCACAATACCCACATGTTAGTCATCGATGTCTCTCCTTCCGTCTTCTTCCATACCTTACTGGGGTCGTTTGTTCCTGCCCGCACCCATATGTGTGGTAATGAATCCACCCTATGCCAGTCTCTTCCGATTTGCAGCCTGACAAACAGAAGTCGTCCTGGCCATCCGACTCGCCCCCTGTGATCATGGGGAGCATGGAGGGAAGAGTGGGTTTTGTGGGTGCAGAGGGAATCACAAGTGCCCAAGGAACGGAGGGGGCAGGTGTCCGAGGTCCAGGGATTGGAGTCCCCTGTGATGAAGCCATGGGTGCTCGCTCTTCCTGGTGCCTTGCCTGTCCAAAAAATCCAGGTAACGCCGCGTGTAGTGGCCAGAACCCTGGGGTAACCGATACCCCTGGGTGGAAGGCTGTGGCAGGAAAGGTATCAGGAGCGGGCAACGAAATTCGTAGTGGGGTGGGTCTTGGGGTGGCGATGGGAGGTACAGGAGTTACAACTGTTGGTGTTGCTGGGGGGATGATAGGTGCAGGGGTCAGACGAGGAATAGGGTCAGGTGTATGTGGTGGCGTGATACCCTTCGGCTTCGAGGTCCTTGTCTTCACATAACGTCCATCTGTAGGTCCAAGCGCCGGGCTGCCCGAGCGACTGCGGGCAATCAAGGAGGGGATAGACAGAGATGCCGATGATGCTCTCGTGAAGAGGGAGGTGTAGCCATAGCCGTCACTCTTGCGGCTTTCCAACATGCCTATGTCCACGGGGCTTAAGTACGCCCTCCATTGTTCATCGCCGTCTCTCATAGCCAATTCCATCCCAAAGTTCGCAGGCTTGGTATGGACAAGTGGAAGTGGGGGCACTGCCTCTATCATCAGCGCATCATTCTCAGCATCAATACTATGCCCTCTGGCAAAGGTCTTCTCCAATGCTACCATACGATCTTTCAAAGCCTTTTGATCCTGCAGCAGTCGCAGGTATGCCTCCTGCCACACTTTCATCCATTCCACCACTGTGCTAGTGTAACGACCCAACATACATGAGCTATGGCAGACGGAACCTATACCCATACAGGTAGCCAGGAGGCGAACTGGTAGGAACCGGCAGGCAAGTAAATACTTGACCCACGGAGACCCGATGGCCCAGGCTCCGAGAAGGAACAGAAGGCTGGTCAGGTACCAAGGTACCTGGGTACACCCGGGAGCACTGTCAGCGTACCTAGGGACCTCGGAAGGGCAGTTACTCAGCTAGGCAGGGTAACTGGAGAAAGGTCAGAAGTGTCTATCTCTGGCGACGGAATAGACCGGGTAACTGGAGAGAGTCTTCTTGTACATCAGACGAGGTTACCCTACCCTCAGGACTAGGTTACCCCGCCTTGAGGCTTGGGTTACCCTGCCCAAAGTCCTGAGTTACCCTACCTTTCAATACGAAGTCCCTCAGGGAGTTGGGGAAAATGGACCGGAATGTTTGTCACGCGAAGCCTAGCATAATACTGGAATCTGGGATTCCGGGAGATGCTATTGGACGAGCTACGCAGCTCGGAAGAAGCTGGAAATGTGAGACATTATTCCTATCATACCCCTCCGGCCCCGCCTTGAGGCCCGGACGTCATGGGCAAATGGTTGTGTAGTTGTGTGCAGTCTAGCAAAGTGCAATCTTTGGAGACCTGCTTGCAACACCGTATACGTCGCTGCCGTCCGGTCGACCGTAAGCTGTTCGCAGGATATACAAGGGGGCATAGGGGGGAAGGTGGAGTACCTCCTCCAAGTTGTTCGGAGTAAAACAGACGAAAACTGACAGAGTTAACGGGAGTTAACCGTGGGGGTCGCGACCCTAGTCCCGGGTGGTGAGGGGACGACTGGGAAACTTTTACACCTACCACGCCCAAAGATGTCCCCAACGCCACAGGCTCTGAAAGGCAAGTGCAGAGACACTAAAAGCATGATTCCTACCGCAGGTAAGGTGTATCCGAGGTAGTGGTTGTGGGTAGCGCCCATTGGATTACTCCTGGACCACCGTACCCCGCAGAATACACCGGAGGCCCGAGACTCGTAAATAGTAGATAGATAAACTGCTCACAGTAGCTTCTGGGGTCAAGTAGAGATCCATGCATATGGGAAGGGTGTCATAGATAGTCTAGTTTATGCGGCGTCTGGACTGTTAGCCACTGGCAGGACGCCGATGCGCAAAGGTTTTCACTCCGGCAGGCAAAATGGAAATGCGCCGCAGAAACAATCACCGCATAAGGTGAACGCCGACTAGAGTCTGTCGACACATATATGCCCAAAGGGGGTGTCAGGAGATGTGTCGGACTGCCCTTAGCGGAGAAGGGTGTGCTCGAATAGTTGGAGTAAACTGATGGGGGAGTTTCTGGCATAAGATAAAACTGCCTGAACATCTATGCAAGAACTCTCCTACTCCAACAATCAATCCTCCCGAGACCTTAATTGAGTGAAGCGTCAGGCTTAACGATATTAAGTTTTACCGTCTACTTTACTCTTACACCTGTGTGAACTTTTGGCGATAAGTTTCAAGTTGTTTGGTACGGTCGCAACCTTAGGATCCATCTTCCTAGGGGTGCCCCCGTTACAGCTAGTAATCTGTTTGCAGAACACCTGCTGTTGCTGGTTGTTCCTGTTTCTCATCTTTCACTTGGCTTTGTCGAGTGACTTAACTACCTCATGGACGATGTAAGGTTCAACGAACTCGCGAGAAAATTGATCAAAGGGGATAACTCCCAGAGGTGGCGGGCTCATGTTGTGAACAAGACTGGAGTCATGGAAAAAGGAAAGCGCCCCAGGGCAAGGGTATGTAATCATCAGATCAACACATTCATCTGGTAAGTGAATGGGAGCGGCCTCCAAGAGTAACTGGTGGCTGTCCAATTCAATAAAGCGAACATCGGCAAAAACCAAGGCACAAAATGTGTTGACGGAGTTCTCGTCAAGGTCAAGATCTGAATCCGAGTCAGAGTCCATGCTGGTTCGAAGTTCAGTACTAGCCATTCCGCTTTCCACCCTAGACTACTTGTTCTAGACAGGGTTACCACTATTCACACAAGGTCAGTGCCGAAAGACGTGAAACAATTAATCAGGGGAGGAGTTAACTGATAGGGTCACTTAACGATATACTATAATGGGGGCACCCCTAGGAAGATGGATCCCCAGGATGCGACCGCACCGAACAACTTCAAACTTATCACCAAAGGTTCACCCAAATGTAAGAGCAAAGGAAGTGGTAAAACTTAATATCGTTAAGCCTGACACTACACTCAATTAAGGTCCCGAGAGGATTCATTGTTGGGGTAGGATTGTTCTCGCATAGACTTTCAGGTAGTCTGATCTTATGCCAGAGACTCCCCCACAATGTTACTCCAACTAGTCGAGCATGCCCTTCTCCACTGAGGGTGGTCCGACACGCCTGGCACACTGCTCGGGCATGCAAGTGTCGACACACTCTAGTCAGCGTCTACCATATGCAGTTATGGTTTCTGCGGCGCATGGCCATTTTGCCCACCGGAGTGAAAACTTCTGCACATCGGAGTCTGGCAGGTGGCTAACAGTCAAGACGCCACATGATCTCAACTATCTATGACACCCTTCCCATATGCATTGATCTTCTACCTGGCCCCGGAAGCTACCCTGAGCGGTTTATCTATCTACTAGTTACAGATCTCGAACTTCCGGTGTCTTCCGCAATATATGGTGATCCGGGAGGGGTCCAATGGGTGCTACCCATGCCCACTACCTTGGATCCACCTTACCCATGGTAGGAATCGTACTTTTAGGATCTCTGCACATCACTTTCAGAACCTGTTGCATTGGAGACACTTTTGGGCTTGGTAGGTGTAAAACTATCCCGGCCGCCCCAGTACTACCCAGCACTATCTTCAGGACCCCCACGGTTAACGCCCGTTAACCCCCTCCGTTTTGGTCTGTTTGACGGTCAACAACTTGGAGGGGGTGCTCCACCTGCCACGCTAGGCCGCCTGGTATATCCTGCGAACAGCTTACAGTCGACTGGATAGGAGCGATATATACGGTGTTGCACGCGGATCTCCCAAGGTTCTTCCTTGCTAGACTGCGCACAACTACACATCTGTTTGCCCATGACGTCCGGGCCTCAGGTCGGGCCCGCAGGGGTATGATAGGAATAATGTCTCCAGTTTACAGCTTCTTCAGAGCTGTTTAACTCGTCGAATAGCATCTCCCGGAACCCCAGATTGCAGTATGATGCATGGCTTTGCATGACAAACATTGCGGTCATTTTTCCCGAACTCCCCGAGGGACTTGGTATTGAAAGGTAGGATAATCCAGGACTCCGGGAAGGGTAACCCAAGCCCTATCGCAGGGTAACCTGATTTTGAGAGTAGGGTAACCTTGTCCGGCAGACAAGATAACTTTTCCCTGTTACCCGGTCTATTCCGTTGCCGGAGATAGACATTTCCGACCTTTCTCCAGTTACCCAGTCCAGCCGAGTAACTGCCCCTGCAGAGGTCTCTAAGTATGCTGACACCGCTTCCCGCTTGTACCCAGGTACCTAAGTACCTGGCCGGCTAATTCTGTTCATCTCGGAGCCCGGGCCATCAGGTCACTGCAGGTCAAGTACTTGCTTCCCTGCCGGTTCCTACCAGCTCACCTCCTGGCTACCTGTATGAGTGTAGGTTCCGACTGCCATAGCTCATGTATACTGGGTCATTACAATGAGTGAAGGCATGTATTTAAACACTGGTGATTCCATGATGGAAACAGCAGACTTCAACTGGCAGTATCTGTAATATACTTGGTTGAACGCTTACTCTTGGATCTTCCCTTATGCCGCTTCGCAGCCTTCTTTAGTCTACACAGCTCCCGCTTCTTGCTCAGGAAGCAGGACACCTGTTATCATCATACTCGAAGTGCGATAAGGACTCTAGGTGTGAACACATTACCAACCGAGCCTGCTAAGATACCTTTGTGACTGATTGCAGTCCTTGCAAAATACTGCAACACTTTGCAAGAAGTTTATAGACATCCACCAAGTACGAAAAATGGAAATACAGACAGGATGACCTTGCTAGTAATGGAACTGAAAATGTACCATAGATGATTGTCCAATGGAACAGTATCACAACACACATTGCGGCAGAGGCTGTAGGAAGCCATGTATCTCAGACTATAGTAGGAGGTAGAATCCAGGGCAGAAGAAGAAGATTCCTTTGACAAGATCATCAAATGAGCAGAGCGTAAGGATGCCATCCTTTATGAGACCGGAGTTTACCGAATGCACACACCCCAGCAGGTGAGCAGTAAAGGATTGTCATCGTATAATAATATGCAAAAGAAACAGCCACACACCAAAGGTTAGAAAGATAAGAAAGACAAGAAGGAGAAAAAGGCGTGATGAAGATACATGTTTTGAATGTGTGAAAAGGGAGACTATGCAATGGACTACTATGCCAAGAAAGGCAAAGAAAAAAGCGTAAAAGGAGATGTGTGTACAAACCACATGGAAGCAACCAAATACGATGAAGTTAAAATCAACTCGGTGGAAATAGAAAGCCTCCAGATGCAACTGACATTGGCAATTAAACCATATGCTGCACTGGCGGGAACAATCCATATAGAACAACATTCAGCGAAAGTGCTGTTCAATGCAGGAACAATCGGGTGCGACATAGTTAGCATCACCTTTGTTGCTACACATGGCATACCCACACACCGCCTACCTCAACCAACAACAGTCAACATGGCCATAAAATGATCCCGCTCCTGAAGCTACGAGAAATGTGGACTGACTACAGGGATCGGAACAAGGAAATGGACAAATCAGGAAATGTGGGTAGGAAACCTAGCAAAATATAATACACTGCTCGGCATGCCATGCCTAAAAAGACCCAATACCCTCATCAGATGTGGGGACACAGCTAGGGAGTTTCTCCATGATAAACTGGTGGTGCTATGCAAACCAACAAGTGGGGAATTCCGAGCTGCTGTTTTAGATCCCACATAAGCAACCTTGTTGGAAGAATACAGGGATGTATTCCCAGACAAGGTCCCTGACACACTTCTGCCCATGCATAAGATTAGCTACCACATACGGCTGAAAGATCCAAGTGACCTAAGAAACCAACTAACATACTCAATCCCTGAAGCATGCAAGGGAAAACTCATGAACTAGATTAATAAGAAGTTGTGGGCCGGTTTGATCATACAACAGGAACTCCCTGGAGTGGCAGCTATATTTGGCCCAGCAAAGGTAGACAGAAGAATCTGCCCCCTGGTAGACTTGAAAGTTTGAAATGACAACACAATCATGGATAGTCCATCCATCCCTAACCAACAGCTGATCCTAGACTGCATTGGACGAGCAAAATATAGGAGCAAGATTGACCTAAGCAATACATATTTCCAAACACAGGTGGACCAAGACAGTGTCAAGTTTAACTCATTCAAATCGCTATTGGGAGGGTTTGTCAGCAAGGTGATGTTACCAGGAGACATGAACGGACTGGCAACCTTTATGCGAGAAATGGATGACCTCGTAAGTGAATTCCTACATCATTTTGTCGCGGTATACATTGATGATATTCTCATATTCTTGGACATATCAGAGGAACATGTAAGACATATACGTCAAGTATGTGACCGGCTTAGAAATGCAAAACTCTTTGCAAGCAAGAAGAAACAAGTACTGTTCGCACATAAGCTGGATGTACTATGACATATAGTGGATAATGAAGGAATTCATGCCTCCTCCCAGAAGATATTGTCTATAGTATGTTGGAAGACACCTCAAAATAAGAAAGAATTACAATGCTTCCCAGGAATAGTGAACTATATCGCCCAGTTCCTCCCACACCATGCTACCCTAACAGCACCATTGACAGGCTTGACAGGAAATGCCGAATTCGTTTAGACAACCACACATCAAACCACATTTGACCTGGTCAAGAAGTGGATTGTTGACCACCAAGTCAGGCAGTGCATAGACATACGAAGCAGGGAACCAATCTGGTTAGTTACAGATGCCTCAAATTTGGAAATAGGAGCATGGGTAGAACAGGAACCCACATATGAGATGGCTCGAGCAGCCACATTGTACTGCAGGAAATTTACCAATGCACAAACAAGTTATGGAACCACTGATGAAGAGGCCCTAGCAGTAGTGGAGGTGCTTAATCAGTTTCACAATGGCCGGATAGGAAATGCATTCACAATAGTAACGGACCACCAGCCCCTGATGCACTTACGAACCACAAAGAGCCCAAGTAGAAAGCAAGTTAGATGGCTCAGTGACTTGGAAAAATACAATGCGAAGATAGTCTATGCGCCAGGAAGCAGGAACGATTTAGCTGACGCCCTTTCCCGCTTGTACGAGGGAGAATCAGACTTGAACCCAGTCTATGTCCATGATTATACAAAGGAAACTGATAATATCGCAGATAACGCAGTCTATGAGCAAGAATCAAATACGATGGAGCCCAAACAAGACATCTCCCCTAGTTCCTCTTCTTACTCATCCACTAAGTACCCCAATGAGGCCCCTGTGCCCCCTGAAAGCCCCTGCTGGATCGTTGTAGGAAATGATTGGGATGACAAGTCCACCTTATAGACCATGTCACCCATGGAACTCCAACATAGCAAACTCCACTATTCGTATGATTACATGTACCATTGCCCATATCATCAAACTGAGATCAAGTTTATAAATAACCATTCCAGGTGGTGAAGCAAGCCAACCCCTCGACCTCCTGGTGAAGGACTAAGCCCTCTGAGCAATGAACCTGACCCAAGTCCACCAGAATCCTCCATGATCAGTTATTGGGAGTGGCAGCAAACCATTAGTGGTAGATCAAATAGTGCTAGGGAAGGGCCGTTTATCTTCATTCAGCTGACACCCAGGTCCCTCACAAGCGCTGCTATACTGAACTCAGAAGTCCCAGCAGTCCGAATGCCAGGGCCAGACAGCCCGCCCCTAGTTAAATGAGCACAGTGGATAGAAAGCTTTAGCAATGAGACCATAGTCTCAGTGATGCCCCCCACCCTGGATGATTGTCGGTACAGCCTATATGATGTTTTGGAAGACAACTAGAAGGATGACCAACTCGAAGTGACTAGAGGAAGTGAGATAGAAGATGAGCAGGACACCAGACAAACAGTTAATGAAATGGTTGTGACATTCCGACCACAGATGGTTGCAGCATACTGGAAGGAACTGATATGGTAGAAAGTCAACAAGAACATAGACTTCAAACGAGATTGGTCTTCCTACATGGTCTTCAATGGAATGCTGTACACAAAAACACAATATGGGGAAGACTGCCTGTATATTCCAAAAGGCCCCGCGTTCGGGAATACTACACTCAGAGAGTACACCATTGCCAGAATACACAACAAAGGCCATCACCATACGGAACGGAATTTATGGTACACTACCAAGTAGCTATTCTGGCCTGAAATACGGAAAGACTTCAGAGGATATATGGCCCAGTACCATACTTGCCGGATCAACAAGGAACACACAAAGTTACCAGAAGGAAAGGCTTAGGCGATTGTCCTACCATCGGAGATTTTCAAATCAATGGCCATTGACTTTGCAGCACTCTTTTACAATTCATGAAGAGACGATATGATTCTAGTAGCTATAAATAGGTTTTCGGGATTTACATGGCTCATACCAACAAACAAGGAAGTTACACCAATAAGAACAAGATAACTGCTACAGAACAAGATATTTACGACCCACAGTTACCCCACAACTGTGGTAAGTGATGCAGACCCGAGATTTGAGTTACATGTTTGGAGACAGTAGTATCAATCAGTAAGAATTGAACATATTAAAGCAGCAGCAGTATACCATGAGATGAATGGGCAAGTTGAAAGAAGAATCCGGAAATTGAAAACTGCTCTTCAAAATCTATTCAATATAAGGCAGAACAATTGGTTTGATGACATACCCAAAACGACTACATACTTAAATGCAGGATGGTCAGAAACTATTGGTATGTCACCATACAAAGCAATTTATGGAAAAAGCTTCCTCCTACTCTCGTTGACGAACATCAAGAACTCTGCAGTACCGGAAGCTGATGAATTGTTGGACAAATACTGAGCGATCCAAAACACTACATTAAATGCAATCAATCTGGCACGATTGAGGAGTGCAAGAACTACAGCAAAATGATGCCAACACCACGCACCAAGCAAAGTAGGTAAAGAGTTATTGGTTTATGGGAACCTGTTCCCAACCAAGTTGGGACAAAGCAAGAAATTGCAACCAGGCTAGTGAGAACCATTCAAAATAATTCAATATAATTACCATACAGAGAACTATATGGTGGAAATGGATGAGAAAATGTACAGGAAGCAGGAAGCGATATTCCATGCATCCATTGTAAAAGGATACCTTCATAACGACCCATGCAATGTTCCTTGGAAGAAGCTATGCAATGCCACCCCCGATCATGGTTAACAAAAAGGCGAAGTGGGAAGTGTGTGATATACCAGACCACAGAAGGCAGTATGAGCACGACCAGTTTCTAGTAAAGTCGGTAGGATACCTGGAGACATAGAACAGCTGGGAACCCCTTGAAGGATTGGAAAATGTGATAGAATTAGTAAACAAATAGTGGGCAGATAACAAACCAGAGGACGGGCTGCCCCCTGCGATAAACCATGTGATGGTGGCGTAAAGCCCAACTCTGCCAGAAATCCAAGACCTCTGCCGAGATACAGATCAAGGGATACAAGAGGGTTTCTGGTCAGTCCATTTTGAAAGGAATTTTTAAAGCAGTGAAGATGAGAATCGAGTAATATAAGATGAAGCTGCATACCTGGCATGGCTAACTGAAGCTGAGTACTGTAAATAACAAAGAAAAAAAACAAATACCATCCAACAGCCTTATGATATCAAACGATGAGCAAGTGTTTTGAAGACTGCACCATCGGTTAATGGGACTGGTGGTGAACCATGATATTGTCCCTAGACGACACCTTACACATCGATTATTCATACATATTTGCGACCAATGCGTTGAAATAACAACTGAATCAACAGGATGGATGTGGGGTGAAACCGTACAAGACGCATTCCGCTTCGGTAGTGGTTGCTACCTAAGTACGAAAAATCGGATAAGTACGTAGAAATGGAAGAAACCGAGATTAAGTACCACCCACCTTCATCTGAACACCTAAGTGAGGCCAACACCTAAGCGAGGCCAATACCGAGACATAAATGCCACCCACCTTCCCTCAAAGACCACAGAAAACCTCATCACAATACATACAACCTGAAAAACCCTTTACTCTTCCACAAAAGAAACTGAAGAATGTTGATCTATGAAGAAGTCAACATGAGAGCACGACACCAGATCGTTGGACACCTACTTTACTGTGAAGAAATTCCACTAACCGCATGGTAGGAGATATTTTATGTCAATCATTGTGCGGAGTGCCTGCGAATTAATATCAAGACGGAGGATTGGGAGGACTGGACGATCCGGGATTGGATTGATTTGCCCCACTGCTGGGAATCGGGTTGCTTTGTGCACAAAGTGCCCTGTTGGAAGTGTTTGGAAAGATGGTTGAAGGGTGTGCAAAGGTTGTTGCAGGACGACATGAGTATGTTGCATGATAGCGATAACAATGAGAATGGGTTCTATAGAAACTTTCCAGAAAATAGTGGGTTTACCGACTATTAGGATTTCATTGGGTCATTTTGTTTGGTGAAATAGTTATTTTGTTTTAGGAGTGTAACCTGTATGGATACTAGCTTGGTTTTATGTTTGGTTTCACAGTATCATTTGATACATGTATTGTTTCATGTGCTATCAGTTGATACACACAATGTTTTATATTTAGTTTTACAGTATCGTTTGATACTTGTATTGTTTTGTGTGCTATCGTTCGATACACAAAGTGTTTTATGTTTAGTTTTACAGTATCGTTTGATACTTGTATTGTTTTGTGTGCTATTGGTTGATACACACAATGTTTTATATTTGGTTTCACAGTATTGTTTGATACTTGTATTGTTTCGTGAGCTATCAATTGATATACATAATGTTTTGGAATATCGCTCGTACTGGATATAAGCAATATGCTGTATTTAAAGACCACTGAGTTCCACGATAGAAACCGCAGACTTTGACTGACAATATTCTAAATACACTTTGTTGAACAGTTACTTCTTTGATCTCCCATTACACACCCTCGAAACCTACTTTAGTAAGCAGCACTGGCTTCTTGTTGAACAAGAAGCCATCTGCTCATCTCGTACCAGTACGTGTTTAGGGCCTGGCCTGAACACATTACGGTACTAATGGATGAGGGTCGTTCGGCGGCGCCTCCGAGCAGGTGTGAAAAGTTTGGGTGGTTGCATGATGGGGCGTGCAAGGTACCTTGTATGAATCTCAAGAGTGGGCAGTTTTGCCTGAGTGGGTTCGCACAGGACTCTGTCTGTGGGAAGAAGGTTTCGGCATCGTACTCGCACTTGAAGAGGAATGAAGGGTGTGAGAGAGTGGTAGTTAGGGGATTCTGGGGGACGGTTATCAGGAACTGGGAGGAGATTAGGCTGGGGTTTGGGCTGTCATTAAGCGTTAGGACTTTGATCTGCCAAGAACCGGAGGTTGTTAGGTGCTGGTTTTGTATGACAGTATGCGGGGGTGGAAGGGAACTGGCCAAGTACTTCAGGGTGTTGAGTGCAGTAACCTGTAGGGAGAGATTAAGGGAGGCTTTTTTGGATTTACAATTTGTTGATGGTGATGAGGTGTATGGGAATATTTTGTTTTGTTTTTGGGGCAGGGTGGCGGGTTTGGGTGTCGGTGTTGGTCGGCCTGAAGACGCATTAGTCCCGGACTCGCCTGTACCAAGTCATCACGGGTGGATAGGGCTATAGATGCTTAGTTTTGATTTTTGCCGATTTTGCGGGTGGAGGATTGTGCCAGCAGTCTGCTGGTAGGTAGTGTTTAGCTGGCTGTTGCCAGATAGGTTTAGCTAGGTTAAATTTGTGATATTGAAGTCAACAGGACCAGGGTTCAACAGACTTTTTGCACACACTGTAAGTACTGTACTTGAGCGCAGTACTCGTGTTATAACATGTTTGGGCCAGGCACTAGTCAGGTAGCGGTACGATAGGAGCAGATGGCTTCGTGATCAACACAAAACGAGCACTTCTTGCTAAAGGAGGCTTCGAACGGGGTGTAATAGGAGATCAAAGAAGTAACCATTCAACCAAGTATATTTTAAGAATACAGTCTGTCGAAGTCTGATGTTTCCATCACAGAAATCAGTGGTCTTTAAATACAGCATATCGCTTATCTCCAGTATGAGCGATATTGCAAAACAAGGTCTGTATCAACCGATGGCACACGAAACAATTCACTTATCAAACAACTCCGTGAACGAAACATAAATCAATTTGTGTATTAGCCGATAGCACACAAAACAATACAAGTATCGAAAGATACTGTGAAACCAAACATAAAACAAGCTAGTACCTGTACTGGTTACACTCCTCAAATAAAATAACAATTTCACCAAAATAAAACAACTTAATAAATCCTAATAGCCGGTAAAACTGCTATTCTCCCCAAAGTCCACTTAGGACCTATCCTTATCGTCATCGCTATCCTGCAACAATCTCATATTGTCCTGCAACATCTATTCAGCACCTTCCAGCCATCTTTCCAAACACTCCCCGCATGGCGCTCCATGTACAAAGCAACCTGACTCCCAGTAGACTGGCAGGTCCAGAAAGTTTCGAACTATCTGGTCCTCCCATTCCTCCGTCTCGACATCGATTCGTCCGCAATCCTCGCCGTGATCAAGGTAGGATATTTTCCTGTATGCGGTTTCTGGGATGATTTCTTGGTACAGCAGGTACCCCAAAATGAGGTCTCATCCCTTCATGCTGACTTCTTCATAGTTTGACATTTTTGTTTCTTTCATGTCAGGATAATTTTTGTAAGAGGGAAAGATTTGTAAGAAGGTAAGGTTTAGAGGTCTGTAGTGTGGTCTCTTTTCTTCAGCGGTTAAGAGGGGTGGTGGGTGGTATTTATATTTCGGTAGTGACCTCGCTTAGGTGTTGGCCTCGCTTAGATGTTGGCCTCACTTAGGTCTTTAGGAAAAGGGGGGTGCTGCTTAATTTCGCTTTCTTCCGTTTCCATGCAATCGTCACATTTCTCTGTGCTCAGGTAGCACCCACTACCAAAGCGGAAAGCATCTGACACTGATCCTCCTCACATTCATCCCGTCGATTCTGTTGTTCTTTCTAAGCATTTGTTGCATATATGTATGAATAGTCCGTGTGTAAGATATCGTCAAGGGATAATATTACGGTTCACCAACAGTCCTATTAGCTGATAGCGCAATCTGCAAGGCACTGGCTTATAGTTTGACATCATAAGGCTGTTGGATGAAGTGATTTTTTCTTTCGCTTTTGCCAGTACTCCGCCTCGGCCAGCCAGGATAGGTATGCTGGTTCATCTTCCATTCCCTGATTTTGATCTTCGCTGCTTTCGAAATCGCTCTCGAAGTGAGCTGACCAAAATCCGTCCTGTATCCCTTGGTCTGTACCTGGGCACAGGTGTTGGATTTCTGGTAGGGTTGGGGTCCACGCTACCGTTACATGGTTTATCGTAGATGGTAGCTCGTCCTCCAGTTTGTTGTCTTCCCACCATGGATTAACCGCTTCCATCGCATGTTCCAATCCTGCAAGGGGGTCCCAGCTATTTTCTGTTTCCGGGAACCCCACCCATTTCACTAGGAATTGGTCGTGGGCATATCGTCTTCTCCAGTCTCGTATGGTTTCCACTTCCCATTCTGGTTTCTCGTCAACCATGATCAGTGGTGGTTTTGCGTGGCTCCTGGCAGGGAAGGAGATATCATCGTTAGGGTGGTATCTTTTCACGGTGGATGCATGGAATGTTGCACCTCGGTTTCTGTACATTCTGCCATCCATTCCTACCACGCAATCTGGTGTATGCTCATCGTATCCAATTATCTTGAATGGTCCACGCCAGCGCGGTTGCAATTTCTTGCTGCGTACTAACTCTGTTGGGAATAAACTTCTGTATACCAGCAACAGATTACTCTTTCCTATCGGTGTACGGTGTCGGTGTCATTTTGCTCCCGTTCTCGTGCTTCTAAATCGTGCCATTTTAATCACATTCAATGCCCTGTTCCGGATTGCTTGTTGCCTGTTTAACAATTCGTCGGCAGGCGGCACTGCGGAGTTCTTGAAGTTTGCTAGGGGAAGTAGTGGGCAATTCTTTCCGAAAATGGCACCTTATATGGTGACATACTGAGAGTTTCTGACCATCCCACATTCTGGTATGCTGCTGTCTCTGGTATGGCATCAAACCAATTGTTTTGTCTGGTGTTGACTGGATTTTGGAGAGCTGTCTTCAATTCTGGCATTTTTCTTACAACCTGTCCATTCGTTTCATGATAGCCTAGTGCCCCCTTGATGTGCTCAATGCCTAACGATTGACACTGTTGTCTCCACACATGTGACTCAAATCGTGGGTCCGCATCGCTTACTAGAGATGTTGGGTAGCCATGGGGTGTAAACATTTTGTTGTGTAGAAGTTCCCAGGTTGCTATTGCTGTTACTAGCTTCGTTGTAGGCATAAGCCACATGAACCCTGAAAGCCTATACATCACAACTAGGATCCTGTCATATCCCCATGAATTGTGGAAAGGTCCCGCAAAGTCAACGGGTATTGATTCGAAGATTTCCGATCGCAGGGTAGTTGTCTGAGCCTTTCCTTCAGGCAATTTTGTAGCCTCCTTATTTACCTGGCATGTGTGGTATGGGGTTACATGTGCTCTAATGTCTTTCCGCATTTCAGGCCAAAATAGGTATTCCATTGTGAACCATAAGTTTCGTGCAATACTGTGGTGGCCTTTGTTGTGAATTTCGCTAATGACATATTCTCTTAACGTTGTATTTCCCTATGCGGGGCCTTTTGGGACATACAGGCAGTCTTCCCCGTATCTGGTTTTTACATATAGTATTCCGTTCGCAGCCTTGTAAGAGGACCAGTCTCCCGTGGGGTGCATATTCTCATTTACCTTTTTCCAAATTGGTTCTTTCCGGTATACTGCTACCAGGTGTGCTCGGAACATTCCGATCATTTCATTCACTGTTTGTAAGGTGTCGCGTTCATCTTCTATCTCACTTCCTCCGGTTGTCTCAGGTAGGTCTTCCTCCTCGTTGTTTTCCAAGACATCATATAGCCCGCACCGGTATTCTGTCATCGTCGGGACCATTACTGACACTATTGTCTCATCGGTAAGGCTTTCTAGCCGTTCCGCTTGCGTAAGCAGTGGTGCGCTGTCAGGTCCTGGCATTCGGAAAGCCACTATTGTCTCGGCCATAAGGTTTTCTATAGGTTCTGGCTCCGGCATTTGGCATGACGGGGCTTCCGGGTTTAGCAGTGCCGCAATTGGATATGATCTGGGGGTCGGCCGGGCAAGGGTGGACGGCCCTTCTCCCACACTGATTGGTCTTCCTCCGATCGGTTGTTGCCATTCCCAGTCATTAATTTCGGGGGACTCCGGAGGGCTGCGGTCGATTTCTGTACTTGGGGGGCTTGGTCCTTCACCAAGCGGGTAAGGGGTCAGTCTTCCCCGTCGTCTAGGATGGTTGTTTGTGAATTTGATCTCGGTTTCATGATATGGGTAATGGTCCACGTAACAGTGTGCGTAGTGTAAGGTACTATGTTGGAGTTCTTCCGGTGGCATACTTCGCAGAGTACACTGGTCACCCCAATCGTTTCTTGCAGTGATTGAGCAGGGGCTTTCGGGTGGTATAGGGCCTCGTTGGGGTACTCAGTATAGGAGGAAGGAGGGGAAGTAGGAGAGAACTCATGCGTGGGCTCCATTGTATTTGCTTCTTGCTTGCAGACCGTGTTATCCGAGATGTCATCCGATTCCTTCGTATAATCATGGACATAGAGTGGATTCAAATCTGATTCACCCTCGTATACCTGGGAAAGGGCATAAGCTAAATAGTTTGTGCTCCCTGATGCGTAGACTATTTTCCCGTTGTGTTTTCCCAACGCACTTAGCCATCTCACCTGCTTTCTGCTCGGGTTCTTTGCCATTCGTAGGTGTGTTAAGGGTTGGTGGTCTGTAACTATTGTAAAGGAATTTCCCGTTAGTACAGTGTGGAACCGATTAAGCACTTCCACTGTTGCTAAGGCCTCTTTATCGGTTGTCCCATAGTTCATCTGAGCGTTGGTGAACTTTCTGCTGTGTAATGCGGCTGGTCGTGCCGTCTCATAAGTGGGTCCCTGTCCTACCTACGCTCCAACTCCTAAATCTGTGGCATCCGTAACCAACCAAACTGGTTCCTTGCTTCGTATGTCTATTAGTCACATGACTTGGTGATCGATAATTCCCTTTCGGACCATATCAAATGCGGTCTGGTGGGTCGTTGTCCATACAAATTCGACGTTTCCCGCTATGTCAGTTAGCAGTGCCGTCAATGTAGCATGGTGTGGGAGAAACCGGGCCACATAATTCCCTATTCCAAGGAATCGTTGCAATTCCTTCTTGTTTTTTGGTGTCTCCCATTCTGCAATGGAAGATATTTTCTGGGGGGAGGCATGAATTCCCTCGTTATCCACAATGTGTCCTAATACTTCCAACCTGTCTGCAAAAAGTACTGACTTCCTTTTACTCGCATAGAATTTTGCTTTACTGAGTCGATCACATACTTGGCATATGTGTTTTTCGTGTTCCTCTGCTGTGTCTGAAAATATGAGAATATCATCAATGTATACCTATACAAAATGATGTAAATATTCGCTTAGGAGGTCCTCCATTATCCGCATAAATGTGCCTGGTGCATTCATGTCTCCTAGTAGCATTACCTTGCTCACAAACGCTCTGAACAGGATTTTGAATGAGTTGAACTTAACACTGTCCTTGTCCACTCGCGTTTGGAAATGTGTGTCGCTTAGGTCGATCTTACTCCAGAATTTCGCTTGTCCTATTCGGTTCAGGATCTGCTGTTGGTTTGGAATTGATGGACTATCCATGACCGTGTTATCATTCCTTACCTTCAGGTCTACCAGGGGGTGGATCCTTCCTTCGGATTTGGGTTTTACAAACATAGGTGCCGCTCCAGGAACCTCTTGTCGTACAATTACTGCACTTCGTAATTTCTCGTTTATCCAGTTCATGAGTTTTTCCTAGTAGGCTTCTGGGATTGAGTATGTTGGTTGGTTTCGTAGGTCAGTTGGATCTTTTAGCCGAATGTGGTGGCTAATCCTTCGCAAAGGAGGTACCGTTTCAGGGACCTTGTCCTGGAATTCACCCTTGTATTCTTCCACCAATGATGTTGTGTTGGTGTCTGACACAGCGGCTCAGAATTCCCCGCTTGTTAGTTTGCACAGCACATGTAGTTTGTCATTGAGAAATTCCTCTTCTGTATCCCCACACCTGATAAGAGCATTATGTCTTTTCAGGAATGGCATTCCAATCAGGGCATCATATGTTGCGAAGTACCCTACCAAGATCTCCTGGTTTGTCCATTTCTTTTTCCCGATTCCTATGGTCAGTCCACATTTCTTGTGGCTTGAAGATCGGGATCCTTTCATTGCCATATTGACTGTTGTTGGTTGAGGTAGAGGCTCCGTAGGGATGCCATGGGTAGAGATAAAGGTGGAAGTTTTTATGTCGCAGCCGATTGTTCTCATGTCGAATAGTACCTTTGCTGGGTGGCCTTCTATGTGAATCGTTCCTTCAAGAGCATCACAGGGCCTGATTGCCAACATTGGTTGCGTTCGCAAGCTTTCAATCTCTACTGAGTTAATTTCCACTTCATCATATTAGGTTGCTTCCATGTGGTTTGTGCTAGCCTCTCGTTTAGCGGCCTTTCCTTTTCCTTTTCTGGAATAGCAATCCTTTACGTAGTGCCCCTTTTTCCCGCATTCAAAACACCTGCCTTCCTTGCGTCATTTCTGCTTCTTGTCTTTCTTGTCTTTTGAATCCTTGCGGTATGGTTTATCCTTTTTCAGATTATCCCACATTAATGATCCTTTGCTATTCTTTTGTTGTGGTATGTGGGTTCAGTAGACTCCCAATTCATATAGGAGAGCGTCCTTCCGTTCTACCTGCTTGACTATCTTGTCAAAGGAATCATTCTCCTCCTCCATGGGTTCTACCTCCTGGCATAGTCTGGGATGCATTGCTTCATACAATCTTTGTCGCAGCATATACTGAGACACTGTCCCGGTAGGCAATCATCCGTGATACATTAAGAGATCGGTCATGACCAAGGTTATTGTTTCTGTTTTGCCATTTTGTACTTGCTGGATATCCTTGAACCTTTTGTATAGTTCTTCTGTGTTTCGTGAGGATTGGAATCTCTCTCTCAAGTACTTTATCAGGGTTGTTCCTCAGATTTTTTCCCCACTCTGATCCTGGTTCATTGCTTGGTGGTATGCTTCCTCTGCCTTTCCGGTACAGAAGCTTCCGAAATACGCTCCGCTTCCTTCCTTGATTTTGTCCACTCCATGTAGGGCAAGGTATTGAGAAGTTGTTCTAACCCACCGGTCAAATACTTCAGGCTTTAAGTCGTCCTTTTCGCCAGGGAATGAGGGTGGCAACGGAAGTTTGATTTTAGGTCCAGTACGCCCGGCCCAATGGCGGATTCACCTGCGGACATATTGTGTTCGGACTCTTTATCACTGGAGCTGTCGTCTGGCGAGCCTTCGGGAGAGTCGCTGGGGAATTCATCCGATGGCTGTCTTTCTACCGAGTGATCTGACTCTTCTTCTTCTTCCTTCTTAGGTGTCCCGACAGGTATGCTGTCTTTCGTCGGTGGTTGCGCCGGTCCCTTTCCTTTATTGGGGCCGCGGGGAAATAGCCAGGGAAGGCTCGCTGCTGCCTTTGCTAATTCGTCAGTCGATTCGCTAAAGGTCTACTTGGCCAAGTCTCGTGCTAGTTGTCGTTGTGCTTCCCCGATCGAGAATTCGCTCTTTGGCCCTTTCGGTTTCTTGGGTTTCCTTTTCTTGGTAAGACCTTCTCGTGGGACCTGCTTCCCACTTCGAGCCTCCAGTGACTCAATGGTGTCATGTTGGCGGAGTGGAACCATTCTTGCTTCTGCCGCTCCCCAATGCTAGCTTCGCTGTTGGACTTTTCGTAGGTTGATCCGACCAGGTCCCTGCAGGTTTCTTAACCACTTGCGGAGGTTAAAAAAAGTCTCCCATATTCAGGCCAGGCCCTAGTCATGTAGCGGTACGATAAAGGCAGATGGCTTTGCGATCAACACGAAGCGAGCGCTGCTTGCTAAAGTAGGCTTCGGACAGGGTGTAATAGGAGATCAAAGAAGTAACTGTTCAACCAAGTGTATTGTAAGAATACTGTCTGTCGAAGTTTGCTGTTTCCATCACGGAAATCAGCAGTCTTTAAATACAGCATACCGCTTATCTCCAGCATGAGCGATATTGCAAAACAGTGCGTGTATCAACCGATAGCACACGAAACAATTCACGTATCAAACGATACCGTGAACTAAACATAAAACAAGGTGTGTATCAGCCGATAGCACAGGAAACAATACCAGTATTGAATGATACTGTGAAACCAAACATAAAACAACGTGTGTATCAGCTGGTAGGATACAAAACAATACAAGTATTGAATGATACTATGAAACCAAACATAAAGCAACCTAGTACCCGTACCGGTTACACATGTGGCCGAGTTGTTGTTGGACACCTAGATAAAGTAGTCATTGGCAAACCAATAAGATGATAATCCGATAGTGGCAAGTGGGGTGATGCAATTTGCTATACTGTAGAAAAGTAATCACCTGCATAACCACTTCGTACACTCCAGCCTAACACGATATCCATCTAGCCATTTCTTTCTATCCTTTGATAAAAAATGTCTGCATCTTACATCAGATCTAAAGTTACTTCCCAAGTTCCATTGCTCAAGGGAGCGGCTATACTGTCCTTAAATTGGTATACGGATATGTCTTCTCGAAAGACAGCTGCAACATTGAACCTTAATAAGTCAACTGTTGAGAGAATAATTAAAAGAGCGCAGGTAGGACTGAAGAACCATTTGTGAACATAAGCAGATAGCGAAAAAAGTACTCAGGTCCAAGGGATTAATTTTTGTTTTAGAGTCCCACATCTGATTATAATAACTTCAATGATGTTCTTGCATGTTTGGATGATAAGCAGGAATGAGGAAATCTAGAGAGATTTCCTGTCGGCTCTTAGGAGTTACTTGCTTTTTGGGATCTTAGCCAAAAAGATGAAGAGCACTGACAAAAGACTTTTCCTGAGATTGCAGAAGGGTTGGGCATCAGAGCAGCATGTTCAACTCTTGAACAAGTTTTTCACAGTCAGTATCAAATATTTCGACAAAAGCCAGCCTGCAAGCCCTATCTCTCAATGTAGCAGATGGAAGCTCATCTTGCCTTTGCCTATATAGCATTGCAGATAGCAATAAACACTATCAATTTTACCAATGAAATGTGGGTAGAGTTTGGTAAACCTCGGTGGCAGTAGAATGTATTACAATTTTGCAGTATTAATCATAACAGATATGTGATCTACAACAACAATGATGAAAAACAGCCGATCCATCTTATCTTCTGGGGAGCCATTATCCAAGTATTTAAGGGTCCTTGTCATGTTTGGGAGGAGGATACAGTAGAGGATAAAAGACACCATCAGGAGATTGTTAATAGTGAAAATCAGGTATGACAAGAGCGACAAGAATTCAACCGGAAGCACGCCAAGGTTCCCAGTACCTGGCAGTACCAAACTCTTACCAACTTCAATGATAACATCAAGAAGCTCAATCAGAACAAAGGGCAGACCGAGAGGCATAGAAGTAGGAAAAGAAAGGCAGAGCAAATATTTCTCGAGAAGGAACTCGAGTTTACAAGCAAGAGTGGTATTAACTAGGTTTCATATTGAGAACAAGTTTTACAACCCAAACTCTACCTATGGATAGAGTCCTTGTGAGAAACCCTTCATATTCCTTACATTTACCTAATCAAAGACAATACTGCCAGCCATCAAGCAGCCCAACGAATGGACAATGAGGAATGTTGATCTCATGGAAGTCTGAACTTGAATTGGGCATTCAAGTCTCTTAATTTAAATCAAATAGAACCTATTTGGGACTATGAAAAGGTTGAGGTGTCTAGCTGGCGGTTTGTGGGGGCAAGTCAATGGGTGGTCTAGGGAGCTAAGGAAGCACTTGTGCAGACTTGGGAAGATCTTCCTCAGGCTATGATTGATCAAAAGTGTCAATCATTTTATGAGAAGTTTCAAAGAGTTATACTCCATGGTGGAAATAATAATTTCAATGGTTGGAATTGTGAGAATACATGATAGTCACCTGGTTGTAGATAGTTTTTCTTATACCATATATGATTATTAATTCCGAAGCTATCTGGGTACTAGTTATTGGTTCGCCACTCACTACTCTATGTGGGTGTCCAACAGCAACTCGGCCGCGCGAGTAGAGTACCGGGGGTTAAGGGTAAGTGAGGCGAAACGGTTCTCATTGGCTCCTGGGTCACTCGGCCAATGTGAGAGTGTGAAATCTAGTGGTTGGTACATTTTGGGTTTGCCTCACTCTTTTCCCCCTCCAAAAGAACGCCGAGATTGGTTGTTCCCATGGTTACACTCACCAAACCTAGGTCGGTTAAAATCCAGTTAAGTACCAACTTCGCCTCACTTATGCTCACCCCCTAAGTACGTTACCTACCCCACCATTCAAGGTACTGCTGTTCTTGCTTTAAGCCTATGTGCTCCACTTTGGATAATGATTTCACCAGTTCTCGAGGGCCAGGGATACTGGGTGTAAAGCGTTTCTACTGGTGCCGGTTGGGGGGATGTATGGCGGGATATTATGAACGCGGATCTACGGCGACGACGATTGCGACGGCGAAATGGCGAAATAGCGAAACGAAACGCCAAGCATTCACACACAACAACGATCGCACAACTCAGGAGCGTGAAAGCTTTTCTCTTCAGCTGCTACAATAACATAAACTAATTGTTCAAAATTACGGTATCTCATTCCTGTACGGTGGCGTGACTGTGTCGGTCATATGACACAGCCACATGACCTGTTGTTATGCTAGAAGATTCTAGCAGGTTAGATAGGTTTCCTTGGTATGAGTCAGTGTTCATGTAACCATAAAAGGGTATAAATAGGGGTGTATTTTTCCTTTCAGTTAGAAGAGCATGCAAGCTTGGATTAATCTATGAGTCTAAAAGATATATCTTGTTCACCAGGTCTACTCCACTATCACAAGTGCAAGTGACTTAGATACAAATATTCTCAGGTATTAAGCCCAGGTTTGTGCGATCTTCCGCAAACCTGAACATCATATACCAAAAGGCCATAAGTGCACTCCTAAGCAAGCATATACAGTTGATCCTCCCCTCAAACTCCTCCTACAACAAAACCAACCTGGCCCGCCAGTACTTCGATGCACTAGACTGCTGGACGTGGCCTTGCTGCAACAAAATACGCCCTCTTTCACCTGATTATCTTCTCCCTTCCTGTTGTGAAAAATACTACAACAAGCTACGCCGTGACGCACCCAGGAACTTGAGCGAGATAAATAGTTGGCGATTTTATTCACAAAGAAGCAGACTACTTCCACAAAACATACGATCAAAAACGATGGTAGTCAGATCCATACCACGATAGGGCAATATGTCGAATGATACCAAAACTGTCTTCAAGCTATCCGTAACCAACTACCCAAAACTACAAGGACAAGAAAAGTACCAGACATGGGTGCAAGCCTGGCTGGTTGCCTTTGAAGTCCTCAGGTTATCAGAGATAGTACTTGGAACGGAAAAGAAGCCTGAAATCCCTACGATCGGAGCATCTGATGATGCTGCAAAAGTTACAATGTGGAAGAAAAAGGACACCAAACCCAGATTCTACCTCTACTGAGCAGTAAACTCCATCTACCACGCCGACATCTCTGCCAAAAATTCTGCAGCGGAGGTCTGGCAAGAGTTTAAAGACCGATTCGACAAAGAAAGTGCGGCTACCAACATGATACTAGTCGAAACCATCTGGAAAATCAAACTTGTCTCCACCCAATCTGTCTCCGACCATGCCACAAAGTTCGAAACTACATAGAACCGCCTTGCTCAACGTTGTTCATCCGATGATGATGAAAGAACCAACGAACTCCGAACCGCGACGTGAGCATGGACACAAGCAGAAGAAGTCAAGAGTACTGTCTTCATGTCATCCATCAACAAGTTGCACCCTGATCCATGCGGTGTCTTGTCAGCAAGGAAGACAACCAGATACCTGGAAATTCAGGATTACTTTCTCAGTAGTGCAGCAGAAAAAGAAGAAGGCAAAGAGGAGGAGAAGGTACTATTAGTACCTTACAAGAACATGAAAGAGATGCATTGCACGTGGTGTGCAGCAAGAGGTGGGAAAAGGGATACCCACAATATCAACAAATGTCGAGATCTATTAGGGGAAAAAACCAAAAAGAAGAAGCGGGACAACAAGCCGAACACCGCAGCTGTTACCAACGCTGCAGTCACGGTTCAAATGGTGAAAGTCAGGGAACCTCCCCCACCAAAGGAAGAGGTTTTCTGCAGTACGACAACCTGGGAAGTCTCAGTGGAATGGTTGTATGATTTGGGGGCATCGAACCACATATCACCCAATTCAGGTGACTTCCAAAGTCTTACGCCTTCCTCCGAAAAGATAGTAACAGCAGACGGTAGAATTCACCAGGCAACTACATCCCGAGATACTTACCTCCACGTGTACCGGTTGGACAGAACCAACGACCCAGTCATCCTCAAATGAGCCCTGTCTGTACCGACGTTTCGATACTCATTGGTATCTGAATCCCGATTGGACGATGTTGGAGTAAAGGTTACAGTAGAAAAAGGAAGAAGGATGTTTCAGAAGGAAAGGAGAATTGTCATAGTTGCAGTTAAGAAAGGTGGGTTGTGGTATGTTGGTTTGAGTAATGAGAAGTCTTTTGTTTCTGTTTACGAAGAAGGGCACAAAGCCCTTGGACATCCGAGTGAGATTAAGGATTGTTACAAGCACGCTACCCCTATTGCTCCTCTATCAGACTTTCACTGTACAACACGCAATCGAAACGAAAGCACACATGAAAAACCAAAGTCAAAATACCTCGAAACCAAGTCAGCTTTCGACCAAGTCCACTCTAATCATAGTGGTCAAATGTCCACATACACACAGGGAAAGAATCCCCACTACATGACGTTTATAGATGATTATACCAGGTATTGTTGGATTTACCTACTAAAGACAAAAGACGGGGCGGAAGCTGCCACAAAACATGTCTAGGAAATGGTACTTACTCAATTCGGTAAACGGGTCAAGCGGGTGCATAGTGACCAAGGAACCAAATACCTTAACCGGAAAGTATCAGAATTCTTGAGTACAGAAGGAGTATTCCTGTAACGACCCAGCATACAGGAGCTATGGTAGCCGGAACCTACACCCATACAGGTAGCCCGGAGGTGAACTGGTAGGAACCGGCAGGCAAGTGAGTACTTGACCTACTGAGACCCGATGGCCCGGGCCGCGAGATGAGGAGACTTAGGGGGCACAAGCACTGAGGTACATGGCTACACCCGAGACTGGTGTCAGCATACTTAGGGACCTATGAAGGGGCAGTTACACGGCTAGGCCGGTAACCGGAGAAAAGCCTGGTGTGTCTACCTGCGGAAGTGGGATAGATAGGGTAACAGGAGAAAGTGCTCTTGTCCGCCAGACAAGATTACCCTACCTGGAGGCTTGGGTTACCCTGCTCAAGGACCTGAGTTACCCTGCCTTTCAACACGAAGTCCCTCGGGGAGTTTGGGAAAAATGACTGCAATGTTCGTCACAGGAAGCCACACATAATACTGGAATCTGGAGTTCCGGGAGATGCTATTCGGTGAGCTACGCAGCTACAAAGAAGCTGTAAATCGGAGACATTGTTACTATCATGCCCCTCCCGCCCCGCCTTGAGACCCGGACGTCATGGGCAAACGGTTGCGTGGTTGTGTTCAGTCTAGCGAAGAAGGATCTTGGGAGACCTACTTGCAACACCGAATATGTTGCTGCCGTCTGGTCGACCGTAAGCTGTTCGCAGGATATATAAGGGGGAATAGGGTGGAAGGTGCAGTACCTCCTCCAGGTTGTTTGGGGTAACGCGGACCAAAGCTGGCGGAGTTAACGGGGGTTAACCGTAGGGGTCCCGAAGGTAGTCCCGGGTGGTACTGGGGCGACTGGGAAAGTTTTACACCTACCAAACCCGAAAGTGTCCCCAACGCCATAGGCTCAGAAAGGGAAGTGCAGAGACACTAGAAGCAGGATTCCTACCACAGGTACAGTGGATCCGAGGTGGTCGTCATGGGTAGCGCCCATTGGACCACTCCCGAACCACTGCATCCTGCGGAAGACACCGGAAGCCCGAGACTCGTAAATAGTAGATAGATAAACTGCTCAGGGTAGCTTCCTGGGTCATGTAGAAATCAACGCACATGGGAAGGGCGTCATAGATCGTCTAGTTCAGCAGGTGTCTTGACGGTTAGCCACTGGCAAGTCACCGATGTGCAGAGGTTTTCACTCCGGTGGGCAGAATGGAAATGCGCCGCAGAAACGAGATGTGCATATGGTGAATGCCGACTAGAGAGTGTCGACACATACATGCCCGAAAGGGGTGCCAGGAGACGTGTCAGACCACCCTTAGTGGAGAAGGGTGTGCTCGAATAGTTGAAGTAAAGTGATGGGGGAGTTTCTGGCATAAGATAAAACTACTTGAACATCTATGCGAGAACTCTCCTACTCCAACAATCAATCCTCTCTAGACTTTAATTGAGTGAAGCGTCAGGCTTAACAATCTTAAGTTTTACCTTTTTCTTTACTCTTACATCTCTGTGAACTTTTGGTGATAAGTTTGATCTTGTTCGGTGCGGTCGCAACCTTGGGATCCATCTTCCTAGGGGTGTCCCCGTTACAGTATATCGTTAAGCGAGCTCCTCGCTTAACTCCTTTCCTGATTAATTGTTTTCCGATTTTCGGCACTGACCTTGCGCGAATACTGGTAATCTTGTCTAGAACACGTAGCCCAGGGTGGAAAGCGCAATGGCTAGTACTGAACTTCGAACCAGAATGGAATCCAACTTGGATTCAGACCTTGACCTTGACGAGAATACCGCCAACACGTTTCGTGCGTCAGTTTTTGCACACGTTCATGGCATTGACTGGGACAGCCACCAGTTGCTCTTGGAGGCCGCCCCTATTTAGTTACCCGTTGAATATCTGGACCTTATGATTACAGACCCACGCGCTGTGGCGCTCTCACTTTTCCAAGACCTTACCCTTGTCCACAATATGACCCCTCCTCCGCCGCAAGGGGTCCTATTTAGCCAGTTCTCCCACGAGTTCGTCGAACCTTACATCATCCCGGAGGTATCCAAGTCGCTCAAGGAAGCGAAGCGGGAACGGAGGAACTGGAACACCCAGTAGCAGCAGGTGTTCCTGACCCAGATTACTACGGCAGCGTTGGAATAGATGAAAGTCCAGCAGGAGGCATACCTGCGGATGATAAGAGATCAGCAAGCGTTGAAGACTCGGATGTCAGCATTGGAGAAGGCTTTCGAGGGCGGGTATAGTATTGATGCCGAGAATGACGTACCGATGTTGGAGGCAGCGCCCCCACTCCGGCTCGTCTATACCAAGCCCGAGAACTTCGGCATAGAGTTGGCTATGAGAGCCAGAGACGACCAATGGAGGGCGTATTTGAGCCCAATCGGCATACGAATGTTGGAAAGCCTGAAAGGTGACGGCTATGTCTATACCTCTTCCTTCCCAAGAGTATCTACCGGCTCCCTGTCGGTCCCCCCCTCGATTGCCCGCAGTCGTTCGGGCGGCCCTGCGGTCGGGCCAACGGATGGATGTTGAATAAGAAAAAGGACTTCCAAGGCGAAGGGTATTACGGCACCAGATACGGCTGACCCTACACCTCGACCGACCCCTGCTCCTATCATCCCTCCGGCAACGCCTTCAGTTGCAACTCCTATACCTTCCATCGCCGCACCCAGACACACACCTCTACCAGTTTCGTTGCCCGCTCCTGATACCTTCCCTGTGACAGCTTGGCCACCAGCAGTATCGGCTACCCCAGCGTACCGGCCGCTGCGTGCGGCTGCACCTGGATTCTTTGAACAGGTAAGGCGCCAGGAAGAGCGAGCACCCATGGCTCCATCACGGGGGACCCCGATCTCTGAACCGGGGACACCTGCTCGTTCCGTTCCTGGGGCTCCCGTGATTCCCTCTGCCCCCTCAAAACCAA
>PYWC01000055.1:699713-757076 GCA_003182015.1 Tuber magnatum
ATAGGACTACCACCCTGAAGGGGGGAGTGATTTTCCGCCACAGTTGGTTTTTTGCCCCGGACAGTGGCTTGGGAGCCAGGAACAGGACATCTTGCAACCACAAGTGTTACATGTGTGCCAAGGATTTCGGCTCCAGTCTCCCTTTTTGGATCAACTGTGGGTGACAATAACTGAAGACCAGGAGTACTTAAGAATCCTAAAGGTGACAGCTGCCAGTGACAAAGCGGTCGACCGATATTTCACGACAGAACAGGGCTTACTCCTGTACAAGAACAGGTGGTATGTTCCCAAGGGTCAGAATCTGACGCAGGCAATCATGAAGGCAGAACATGACTCCCGAATCACGGGACACTTCGGGACTTACAAAACCATTGGCAGGGTGAGGGCTAACTTCTACTGGCCTAAGATGGATGAGCACATCACCGACTATGTGCGGACATGTGATGCATGTCAAAGAAATAAATCCATCAGGCACAAGAGGTTCGGGCTGCTGGAACCTATTAATGTTCCAATGCGGCCACGGACAGCAATTTCAATAGATTTCATTGTAGCGCTGCCAGAGTCCGAAGGGTATACCAAGATCTGGGTCATAGTGGACAGATTCTCGAAAATGGCCCATTTCATACCCCTGACCACAGAGGTACCTATCAAGGAGCTTGCCTTGATATTCCTGAAGGAGGTTTGGCGCCTTCATGGACTCCCAGAATCAATCATCTCTGATCGAGATAGCCGATCCACGTCCAAGTTCTGGATCAGTCTAATGCACTTGTTGCAAGTGAAACTAAATGTTTCGACTGCATTCCACCCTGAGACTGATGGGCAAACCGAGAGGGTTAATCAGACACGGGAGCACAACTTGCATAGTTACTATTCCTACCAACAAGATGATTGGGTTTCGTTGTTACCCCTTGCAGAGTATGCGTATAACACCTCAACATCAGAATCCACCAGGTTGTCACCATATGAGATCAATTATGGGTTCAACCCACGGACAAACTGGTCGGGTGTTGTGTCTGAAAACCAAGAGATACACCCTAGTAGCGAGCTCTTGGTTAAGGAATGGGAAGGGACCTGGCAACAGATTCGAGAAACGATTCAACGGGCACAGGAAAGGCAACGGAAATGGCATGACCAGAAATGGCTGCCATCCCCAGACTATGTTACCCTGCAGGGTGTGGCTGCTGGGCGGGCTAAGAAAGCGGACCACGTGATGTCGAACCGAAGGAACATCCGCAGGAAGCGTCCCATGGAGAAGCTGGACCACCCAAGGTTTGGCCCCTTTGTGGTCAAACGTCGGGTGGGTACCCGAGGATATGAACTCCAGTTGCCAGCCCGATGGAGCATCCACCCGGTTTTGAATGTCACGCTGCTAGAACCCTATCGCGAGAATACAGAATCGGGTAGGACCAAGGAAATCCCTACCCCGGAGCTTGTGGACAATGAGCCCAGTTACATTATCAAAGCTGTTGTGGAGAGTCGCTGGTATGATGGAACAAAGGCGAAGTTTCCGTCGCGCTTTGTCTAGTACCTGGTTTCATGGGAAGGCTATGGAGCTGAGGAGAACTCATGGGAGCCCTATGAGATGCTAGAAGGGACAGGCTTACAGGCCATGCTAGATTTCCATCAAAGATATCTCTCCAAGCCCAGAAACCATAGGATCTTGGGTGAATCGAGTCGGGGAAACAAAAGACAACGCTTAACCGTCCGGGACGGACCGTAGAGAAGAGGGGAGTGATGTAACGACCCAGCATACATGAGCTATGGTAGCAGGAACCTACACCCATACAGGTAGCCCGGAGGAGAACTGGTAGGAACCGGCAGGCAAGTGAGTACTTGACCTGCGGAGACCCGATGGCCCGACCTCCGAGATGAGCAGACTTAGGGGGCACAAGTACTTAGGTACATGGCTACACCCGAGACTGGTGTCAGCATACTTAGGGATCTATGAAGGGGCAGTTACATGGCTAGGCCGGTAACCGGAGAAAGGCCTGGTGTGTCTACCTCCGGAAGTGGGATAGATAGGGTAACAGGAGAAAGTCCTCTTGTCCGCCAGAGAAGATTACCCTACCTTGAGGCTTGGGTTACCCTGTTCAAGGACCTGAGTTACCCTACCTTTCAACACGAAGTCCCTCGGGGAGTTTGGGAAAAATGACTGCAATGTTCGGCACACCAAGCCATGCATAATCCTGGAATCTGGAGTTCCGGGAGATGCTATTGGGTGCGCTACGCAGCTACAAAGAAGCTGTAAATCGAAGACATTGTTACTATCATGCCCCTCCGGCCCCGCCTTGAGGCCCGGACGTCATAGGCAAACGGTTGCGTTGTTGTGTTCAGTCTAGCAAAGAAGGATCTTTGGAGACCTACTTGCAATACCGTATACGTTGCTGCCGTCCGGTCGATCGTAAGCTGTTCGCAGGATATACAAGGGGGCATAGGGTAGAAGGTGGAGTACCTCCTCCAAGTTGTTCAGAGTAAAACAGACCAAAACTGACGGAGTTAACAGGAGTTAACCATAGGGGTCCCGAGGGTAGTCCTGGGTGGTACCGGGGCGACAGGGAAAGTTTGACACCTACCAAACCCGAAAGTGTCCCCAACGCCATAGGCTTGGAAAGGGAAGTGCAGAGACACTGGAAGCAGGATTCCTACTACAGGTAAGGTAGATCCGAGGTGGTGGTCATGGGTAGCGCCCATTGGACCACTCCCGAACCACTTCATCCTGCGGAAGACACCGGAAGCCCGCGACTCGTAAATAGTAGATAGATAAACCGCTCACGGTAGCTTCCAGGGTCATGTAGAAATCAACGCACATGGGAAGGGTGTCATAGATAGTCTAGTTCAGCAGGTGACTTGACGGTTAGCCAATGGCAAGTCACCGATGCGCAGAGGTTTTTACTCCGGTGGGCAGAATGGAAATGCGCCGCGGAAACGAGATGTGCATATGGTGAACGCCGACTAGAGAGTGTCGACACATGCATGCCCGAAAGGGGTGCCAGGAGACATGTCAGACCACCCTTAGCGGAGAAGGGTGTGCTCGAATAGTTGGAGAAAAGTGATGGGGGAGTTTCTGGCATAAGATAAAACTACCTGAACATCTATGCGAGAACTCTCCTACTCCAACAATCAATCCTCTCTAGACTTTAATTGAGTGAAGCGTCAGGCTTAACGATATTAAGTTTTACCTTTTTCTTTACTCTTACATCTGTGTGAACTTTTGGTGATATGTTTGCAGTTGTTCGGTGTGGTCGCAACCTTGGGATCCATCTTCCTAGGGGTGCCCCCGTTACACATCCACACCACACCACTAGCCTACAACCCTGAATGAAACAGAGCTGCAGAAAGGATAAACCGTACCCTCACAACAATGGTACGGTGTATGATGCTGCCTGAACGAAAATCATTGTTACGAGAAGCCTATTCTACAGCTGCTTATCTCTACAACCGTCGCTGGCATTTATCAATAAAAACATCACCTTTCCAGCGACTATATAAAACCAAACCCACAATTACTCTTCTCCATTCCTGGTTCGCCGATGTTATGGTATATATCCCGGCTGAGAAGCGAGGAAAGTTTGACCAGACAGCAGAAGAAGGTCACCTAGTCGGCTACACTTCCAGTCTGACAATCTACCGTGTTTACATACCTAAACGGCATACTATGATCGAAGCAAGGGATGTGAAATTTGGAAAGACAAAAGGTGTATCGTTTGAATATCTTCAATGCACAATAGAAAGAAAAGAGCAGGAAAAGTCGGATCAATCTGGTGAATTGGGACATACCGATGAGGACGGGACATCTATCCCAGTAAGACCAACAATGCCAGTACCACCTCCGAATACCCCTATGCCAGGCGAATTCCAGTCAACAACAATTCCTCCTCCAGATACCTCCTCCTCAACAACTCCCGCACCCCGTTGTTCTACTCATGCACAAACTCAAAGGCAGAAAGCACGAGATAAAGACCCACTTCAAATAGAGAAGAAGATATGGTTTCTACAACGTCAGATAAAAGGAAACCAATGGGACTGTAAGCGGGAAGGACAAACCGAGGATGAGATGCAACTTCTCCAAGAAAGAAGAGAGGAACTTGATGAACAGCTTCGAAATGAATAAAGGAATCTTGAAAGACATATGGTTGTTGGTCTCATGTGTCACATACCAGACCCCAATACATATAAAGAGGCCGTGGAATCGCAGGAGAAAGATGAATGGCAGAAAGCCATGGACGAAGAGATAAAGGTACTGAGAAAACGAGAAGTAGGAGTCGAAGTGGAAAAACCAAGTGGAAAAAAGGTATTAACAGAACGATGGGTTTATAAGGCAAAGGTCAAAAAGGATGGTACTATTGAACGTCAGAAAGCACGATACTGCCCAAAAGGTTTCAACCAAGCACCAGGCGAAGACCATGAAGAGGTCTATGCCCCCGTTGCTTGGTTAGAATGCCTGAGACTCCTGCAGGCAGTGGCTGTCACACATGGTTACAAGTTCCAACAAATCAATATTAAAAGCGCTTTCCTATATGGCAACATAGACATGGAAACCTGCCTGGAGCTCCCAGAAGGATATCGTGAACCAGGCAAGGTCTGGAAGCTTAAGAAAGCCATTTACGGACTCAAGCAATCCCCACAACTATGGTACCTACGACTAACCAAAACCCTCGAAACCAGGAACCTTAAAGTTACTGACTTCAACCCATGTATCCTCATTGCAAAAAACCTTTTTGGTTGCATTTACATTGATGATATTCTGATAGCCAGAAGACCTTCACTTGTCGATACGTGTATTGACAAAATCCAATCTCATTTTCAATGTACAGACTCTGGACAAGCATCACTACTATTAGGCATGCAGATCAAAATCTCCAACAATAATCTCAAAATTTACCAGGAACGGTATATCATGGAGATCCTTGAACGATTTGATCTAAGTGAAGCCAAACCAGTTGCCACTCCTATCCAAGTCCATACTACATTTATGAAAGCAAAAAACGATGATCAGCTATGCCATCAGCGACAATACTAGTCAATCATTGGATCACTGATGTACGCCGCTGTCACTACAAGACCTGACATCGCACATGCCACTGCCATCCTCAGCCAATTCTGCTCAAAGCCTACCACCACACATCTTACCACCGCTAAAAGGGTACTAAGGTATCTAAAAGGAACCAAGACCAAAGGAATACAATACAACCAAGACAACAAAGAGCAACCATTGAAGATCTTTAGTGATACTTCATTCGCCTCAAATCTCGTAGACAGATGATCATTTACAGGTCTGATCATACAAGTTTACGGAAGTACTATGATATGGCGATTAAAGAACCAAAAAACCGTAGCAACATCTACAACACAAGCCGAATACATTGCACTCGCATTTGCCGCTCGACAAAGCGCCTGGCTAAGCTGAGGAATATCGCATATGGCAATTGGGACTGTACCGATCCTATACTGTGACAACACAGCAGCCATTAAGCCTACCGAAAACGCGGGTGTTTACGACCGAATGAAACATATTGACGTTCAGTACCACTACACTAGAGAGCTATCGGAAGCGGGGAAGATAGATGTGATAGCAGTTGGAACGGAGGACAATTTGGCGGATATATGTACAAAGGGATTGGTTAAATTGACGTTTGAAGGGTTTTCTAATAGGCTGGGAATGGAACCGTAGGGAAAGTGTTCAAAATTGTTGTATCTCATTCCTGTACGGTGGCGTGACTATGTTGGTCATGTGACACAGCCACATGACCTGTTGTTATGCTAGAAGATTCTAGCAGGTTAGATAGATTTCCTTCGTATGAGTCAGTGTTCATGTAACCATAGAAAGGTATAAATAGGGGTGTATTTTTCCTTTCAGTTAGAAGAGCATGCAAGCTTGGATTAATCTATGAGTCTAAAAGATATATCTTGTTCACCAGGTCTACTCCACTATCACAAGTGCAAGTGACTTAGATACAAATATTCTCACTAATGGTAAAGACAAGTACAAATATAACAACAACAATCAGGTCCTCCTATCCTTTCCAGATATGTCTCCCACTCTCTTGCAAACTTCAAAGCTAACAAGAGAGAAGACAAACCCCCACTGCCCACAGCCTCCGGGCATCCAACTTTCCCGCTTTCCATACATTCTTTCCAGTTTTCCCTGCGGCCTTTGCGCCTTCCTTCCGGCGGATGCATTGATCCCAAACATCCGCGCATTCCTGCATCTGAAATGCTTTCCCGAAAGCCAAAATACGCGCGAAGGCAAAACATGCCCGAAGCCAAAACGCGTCCCCAGAAACTATCCGAACCACAAACTATCGTGAGAGCATGCCGAGCAGCACCTCGCGATTTCCAACAGGAAATTGCTCGTCTAGAGAGAGATCGAAACATGTCGCTACGATTATTGGCTGTAACTGTTCACGATGGGAAGGCAAACGTTGATCCGGGCACTTCGCGGTTATCCGTTAGTGAGTTGGGTTCCAGATACCACCGCCATCTCATTACCCCCTGCCCAACCGGGTATATAAGCCGGAAGCTATCTCAATTTAGACCGCAGCAATCGAGATACTAAGGTGTAAAAGAGAAGGACTCGGGAGGTACATACATTAAAGAGCAGAAGGGATATACACGTGGGGCAAGTTTGTCAAGAACGGTAAACACAGGGAACACAAAGGAAGCTGTGAGACTCATTATCTTCAGTTATTTGCGATGAAAACAGACCCTCCCCATCCAGTCACTGGTTCAACTCCGAGGCTCAATAACCCCTCACCTAACCGCTTATGTGAGGGTATCAATTGAAAACGCAGGAGATTTTGATAGCCTACCTGTATTTAAACCCATTTTGCGACTACAACCACTCAACAGAGGTGTTTGTGTGACACGTCCCACCTTAGTCATATTGTGTACTGTACGGGTATGATACTGGTAAAGGTACCTTGTACTGTACCCTCCCCAGAAAATTGGAGATCTATTGTCACACGGGCTGCACCGCCTTGCCGGCTTTGTTCACCCCAATTCACAAAAATTGTCAAACTCCCCCGCTCCCACTACAAATTGCATCACCATTTCTCCGCCCAACCTACCCTCCAGACAGAATACCATGGCCCAAACCACACAGATCCCCCCTGAGCCGGAAGCAGTATTCGACCTCAACGACCCTGTTCCGAATTCTGCGGGTAGTGACCTGTCCCCAACCGAAACGTCCATGTTGCCTCACCTCCGTTCAACGCCACCCCTAAAGTCCTCGCACCCCACCAGAAAAACCGACATCCATCCCAACTATACCCCGTCCATCCTCTCAGTTCTGTTGGACCAGTATTTCCTCGTTGCCTTTCTCACATGTTTCTGAGCTCTTCCCGTTTGTGATAGCAACCTTGAGAGTCTAATGCCGCTCGCCGGGCAGCTCACTCGTGCGCAGGGAAAACCTTGATATAAGAAGAGATAGAAGTGATCGTCGTTGTTGCTCTGATGATGTTCTATGGACGTTACATGGACATGCTATATAACAGGAGTGGAGCCGTTGCTCAGACTAAGTACAGCTCCGCCCACTCTGTGGGGTGACAACCCACACACACAGGAAACACCAGTCCCGCTCCCACTCCCACTGCTATGCCCTAGCTACCCAGCTAACTAACATACCACGATGGGGTTACCTCGTGCTCCGCACTCCATCATACCCCCTAATCCCATCGTCGGTTCCCATCGTCTAGCTATAGAGAAAGAAAAACAAACTTTTGTAAAAAAAAAAACATCTCCCTCCTCGTAGACATCTATGTAGAAAGTGACAACATTCTGATAAACCGCTCATGCTTTCCTCGCTCCAGTGCCTTCGTAAGCCCATCTGCCACCATCTCGTCAGTTCTAATATAGGACAACTCCACGTCTCCATCCCTAACGAGTTCCCGTAGCCAGAAATACTTCACACCCACATGTCGGGTTGAAGGCTTAAACTGCCCGCTCCTCAGGCTCGCGATACATGCTTGATTATCATTAAACACAGAAACGATCCCCGTTTCCTCCTTTCCGTCACTCTCTTCTCCTCCTTGCTCTCCCCCCAGCCTTCCATATTCCCCATGCCTTCCATGCAGTTCGTCCTGTAGCTTCTGTAGCCATATTGCTTCCTCGACTGCGAGTGCCGTAGAGTTGAATTCCGCATCCGTCGTTGACTTTGCCACAGTCTTCTGTCGTTGGGATTTCCAATGGATGATGGCTCCGTGTTGATCGAGCACGACGAATCCGCTTGTCGAACGCATTCCGTCGACCTCTCCAGCAAAATCTGCATCTGCGTAGACCACAATTGGGGCATTCCCGGCGGCTCCGCTTACTCCCCCAATGGCCCTATTGTCTTTTCCTCCCAGGCGTAGACGTAGCCCGTGCGTTTGGCGTAGATATCGTAGAATCCGCTTCACGGCCGTCCAGTGTAGAGTCGAGGGGCTCGAGGAGAAGCGTCCGACTATCGCGCTTGCATATGCGATATCAGGCCTGGTCGTGATTGCCGCGTAGGTCAGGCATCCAACCGCTTCTTGGTAAAACTGCTTCTGTGCTGCCTCTTCGTCGTCGAGTTTGTTGTGAAGTTTTTGCTTTGGATCCATCGGAGTCGGACATCCCTTGCAGTCTTCCATCTGAAATCTCGTAAGAACGTTCTCAAGGTAGGCGCCTTGACTTAGGTAGAGTTGCCTCTTCTCCCGATCCCTCTCGACGAGCATGCTGAGGAAAAATTTCACATTCCCCATATCCTTGATCTGGAACCGTTTTCCGATCGCCGACTTCATCCATGTAACTTCTGCCTTACTCCCGATGAGTAGCATGTCGTCCACCCATACGATGATAGTCGCTCCGGATTTCGTAGTGTAGATCCCAGCGTCATACCTGGAGCTCTCCATTCCAAGCTCACTTTCCAGGTGTGATTCCAGTGTGTTGTACCAGTTACAACCGGCTTGCTTCAGCCCGTAGAGACTCCTCTTCAGCCGAACTACCACGTTCGCCTCAAGTGTCCCACTCTTGTCACCATTATATCCATCGCGTAGGACCACCTTACCATGGGTCGATACCGCGAACTCCTTTGGTAACTGGAGGTATATCTCCTCCTCGATTCTGCTTTCCAGAAAAGCCGTAACAATATCCAGCTGTGCGATCTCCTTGTCTTCCGCAGCAGCCTTGGATAGTACGAGTCGGATCGCCGCAAACGAAATCGTAGGGCTATACGTTTCTCCGAAATCAATGCCGGGTCGTTGGCGAAAACCGTGGGCAACAAGTCGAGCTTTGTAGCGTGCCACACGTCCGTCCTCCCCCAGCTTGGCTTGTAGAACCATTCGAGACGAGATAGTGCGTAGTCGGTATTCCTCCGTATCCTCAGCCCGCACCACAGACCACGTGTCGTGTGCGTCGAGCGATTCGAGTTCCGAATTGATGGCACTAATCCACTCTTCTCTGTCAGTACTGTTCATAGCCGCCACGATAGTTCTCGGTCCATCAGTGACCATGAACGCATAATCAAGTGTTCCATCATGACTATTATCATCTTCCTCGTCCGTTCCCCCAGGTCCTCCTCTTCCTTCCTCTCTCATTACGGCACTCTCCCCAACTCGTCTCCTCTCTGGTATCACTCGCCCTCCCACTCGACCTCTTTCAGCCGCTACTTCCGTTCCGCCAGACTCGGAGTTCCTTCGTCTCCTCCTTCTCCGGTACTCACCCAACGTCCAGAAGGGGCCGAGATTGCTCTCCAATTGCCTCGTCAGTCGGTTTAGCTTATTCGGTGGTGGAGTCTGCGGTGCCTGTGCTGGCGCTGGTGGTGGTGGTGGTGGTAATACCTCCTGTCGTTCCGGACTCGCTGATCGGGAAACATCGACGGTTGACGATTGCGATCCGTCCGCAAAAGGAAGAAAAATCCTTTGATTGCTGGGCTTGAAGTAGGATGTATCCTCGTGGAAGACAACGTCGCGGGATAAAATCAGACGTTTGGTGGCGGGATTGTAAAGTCGGTACTGCTTCGTCGTAGACGTATAACCAACAAACATTAATTTTTCCGCCCTTGGTCCCCATTTTTTATCCGTTCTCTTTGCCGGATGTATGAAGGTATATGCAGTGCATCCCCACACTTTGAGGTGTTTGATGTTAGGTCTCGTCCCAAACCACAGCTCGTGCGGTGTAGCGTCCTTCTCGTGTGTCCCCTTGGTCAGGGAAAAATTCTTCAAGTAAACAGTTGCCAGGAGCGCTTCCGCCCAATACGTCTTGGGGGCTCCGGCATGTTGTAGAAGTGCGTTGGCTCGCCCCACTAGAACGCGGTTACTGTTCTCTGCTATTCCGTCTTCTTGCGGCGTGTAGGGAATGGTGACTTGCCATTGAATTCCGCACCGTTCAAGTTCTCGTTGGAACTGTCCGCTGGAGTACTCTCCTCCTCCGTCCGTCCTAATCGCTTTTATTTTGTATCCCCCGGAGGCCCCGCTGAAAAGTTTTTCCACCGTAGACTTGTAGTTCTGGAAATGCGTGGCGGCCTCGCTTTTGTTCTTTAGGAAATAGACGGTGGTGTATCGTGTGAAATCGTCCACGAAAAGCATGAAGTATCGACATCCTCCAATGGATGGCTTCTGCATCGGTCCACAAAGATCGGAGTGGACGAGATCTAGCGGTGCTTTGGTCTTTGGGTTGGCTGGTTTAAACGGAAGACGCGTCATCTTCCCCACCAGGCAGGCTTCACAGCGGTTCTCAGCGTTATCCGCTTGCAGACAGGGCATTCCATCAACCGCTTGGGCATTGCTCATCTTCAACACTGCCGGTATGTGCAGATGTCCCAGCCTATGATGCCAGAGAGTCGTAGCCGCGGTGTCCTTCTGTGATAGTCGTAGCCCATAGTCCGTGTTCTCCTCCGGACCCCCTTGCACCAGCTTGTATAGTTTGTTGCATTTCCTTGCAACAGCAATCAACAGTCCATCCCTGTGGAATTCTGCGGCGTCGTTTGTGAAGGCCATCTTGATTCCTTTCTTCGTCAGTTGGCTAACAGACACGAGTCCAGATTCCGTCGCTCCTGGTACATGAAGCACCTCTAACAGAAACAGTCTCTGTCTTCCACCGCTTGGAGTCCAAACATGCGTCAATACCGTCCCAATTCCGGCTGCAGAGACTAACTCCCCCGTAGCGGTCTTCATCTGACGTTGGTTCTTTGGTAGGGAAACGTAGGTGTCGTCGACGAAAGCATCACGATTTCCGGTCATGTGGTTTGTGCACCCGGAATCTACCACCCATTCGGTGTCGTTCACGACTTCTACTCCTCGGAGTACCCTTTCCACGGTGCATTCACGGTCTAAAGTATCCTTCCTGTCAGGCAAACTTTGTCGTGGGCTTTGCACCACTTGTTCTTCACTCAGCCACGCTTGTCCATTCGCCATCCCAGCATGGTACCCTCTTTCAGGTCTCGCTCTGCTGTCTGGTCTTCCTCTCGAACCGCCGCCCGAACCGCCGTCCCTTCTCCCCTGCCAGCAATCGGCTTTCTTGTGCCCGGTCTTGCCGCAACCGTGACACTTTCCTTCGAATCTGGTAGGTCCTTGTCCTCTTTCTCCAGTTCTGTTTGCTGCGGGGGTGGACTGGTTGTAGTTGGCGCGGGGTCTTTGGTTCTTCTTACCGCCGTGTGTAAACAGTGCTTGTCCTGGGGTTGCAGACTGATCCCTTCGTAGTTCCACTTCGTAAGCCGTAAGAAGTGACTTCAGTTTTATGTATCCCTTCTGATCCGTCAGAGAGGGAAGCGCGCCCTTGGTGACCATCGTCCAGGTCTTCCACTCAGGCGTCTTTGGCAGTCCTTCGAAGATATGGAAGATCAGTTGCGCATGTGTCGGGGGTTGGTCGCATACCGCCAGCTTGTCTCGCAGTTCTCTTATCCTGTTGAGATACTCGAGCACACTTCCGGCGTCCTCAAGCGTACATTCGTAGAGTTCTTTTTGTAGATGGTTCGAATCGTAGTTGATCGTCGTCTCGTAATTGGTATTAATATCCGCCCAGATCAGGGCCGGAGTCTTCCAAGCAGGACCGTAGTAGCTTACAGCGATGGCGTCCGTCATAGCCAGACGGAGCGTCCCAATCGCTCGTTGTATCCGCCGCCGTTGCGCGAGATACTTCTCCGTTTTCTTCTCATCCGTAGCAGACGCTGGCTTCTCCAGTATCTCTTCCTCTTCCATGGTGAGATCCCACAGGCCCTCGCGCTGGAGATAGTCAGTCATCCTCATCACCCACATCCTGTAATTGGACCCGTCGAGCTTGGGGAAACTCATCCCACTCGATGATGAACCGTCTTGTTCATTCATTTTCGTCCGTAGTAGATGTTCGTGGTGTAGCGCGTGCCGTTCCTAGAAGTGAAAAATTTTCCTAGTAGTCAAAGGTTTCTTCAGTGCGACGCATTCACCAATGCGCCGGGCTCATAACCTGATAGCAACCTTGAGAGTCTAATGCCGCTCGCCGGGCAGCTCACTCGTGCGCAGGGAAAACCTTGATATAAGAAGAGATAGAAGTGATCGTCGTTGTTGCTCTGATGATGTTCTATGGACGTTACATGGACATGCTATATAACAGGAGTGGAGCCGTTGCTCAGACTAAGTACAGCTCCGCCCACTCTGTGGGGTGACAACCCACACACACAGGAAACACCAGTCCCGCTCCCACTCCCACTGCTATGCCCTAGCTACCCAGCTAACTAACATACCACGATGGGGTTACCTCGTGCTCCGCACTCCATCAGTTTGCATTCTTCACTCTTCGTTTCCTGACATATTCTCGTTTCATAGATAATTGTCCGCGATGGACCGGTGTGAGCAACACCCCCGTCAATTTAGGTGCAAAATAGTTTTCATAAATGTCGATTTTCGGGTTTCGGGTGGTGACTTGCTATTCATCCACATTTCCTTTCTTCCTCCTTTCCTTGTCGTTCGGCCTAAACTTGGCCGTATCATTGTTTCTTACTCTTCATCCCCACCATTCGTTAAAATTTACCTCCTGTTTTGCGAACAGCACCGTACCTCATGGCCCATTACACCCGAATGAACGGAAGCACAGCAGAGGCTAATCTTAACCATTTACGTCCATTTGCGCGCTCGTGGTCAGCCTGTTTACCTCCTCCCGGTAGTCTCCGGTAAACGCCAAGGTGCCCCCATTTGTTTCTCCAATGGACGTTCTATCACACAACACTGCAATAGCAGTACTGTGAAGGGAAAAGTTGGTTGAAGTGTTTTTCTTTTGTTTTTTTCTTTTGTTATTTCCTTTGTTTCTAAATACCTTGAGGGGGTATCATGTGCCTGTTTGTTTTTGTGGAGAGCTGTGTGAGGCACATAGGGCTTCTGTTGTGAGTGGTTTTTTTCTTAGCATGGAGATATGGAGGTGTTTGTGGGAGGCTTGTCATAGATTTTTAACCGGTACACTCAACAACTACGCGAGAGAGCGCGAATTGAATCTGTGTCAACAGCGAACATCGAAAGCGAAAACGATTGAAACCTTTTCTAAGATTTGTGTGTGAACGAAACGACTTTGGTATTTGAAACCAGGGAAATTGTGAGCCGAAAACAGCCAAGGATCGTGCTGTTATTCCGTTTCTCTGTACTTCGGGTATCTGCTCTTTTCTTTCCTTTTTGTTACTACAAGAAGTACTACTTCTTGATTTGTTTTGCTACCTGGATCTAGGTGGTATTCGTCCTTTTCAGTACCACCACGGGGAGCCCAAACCTTTGCGTAAAACCCTAACCCTACCTTGCTAAACACGTCTCTAACACCTGTGAATAATAACGTTGGTATCACCGTGAGAGCCGGGGTTGGCACGACGTGGTTAGTAGTAGGTGTAGACCGTGCAGGGAGGTGTATCTCCCATGGAAAGATGCCGACAATCGCGCGGTGCCCGCGAGAGTCTGAGTATGATGCATGCTTTACCATTTCCCTCGGTGGCGTACTTACCGCGCGGGCAGGAGAGAAATCGGGTTGCTATTACTTTGGGCGTGGAATAGGAGTAAACGATGAGTCAGGATAAAGTAGTATTGAGTCTGCCCAGTACTTGACTCTCGATCATCGCCCCCCCCTGTGTGAGAGTCTTGAAAAGAATGTCAAGAATGCTGGTGGCCAGTGCTGTACAAGGCCGGAATAGAATGGAAGACTTTGTAACGTCACGGCTCTCTACTTTTCTCTCTTGTCGTGGTACCCCATCACCCGGCCGACTCAACCGCCCGCCCTTCCGGGCCCCCCTTCCTAACTGCTACCGTCTCCAAAACTACTTTCCACACCACTTCATCTCTTGCCTCCCAATAAGCTCTCTCGCGCTAGCCCTCGGTCCTCCCCCCCGCATGCCCGCCTAGTGCCTCATACAGGTCTTCCAATGGGAAAAATCCACAATGGGTACCTACTTCATCAGCACCCCATCATTTTGATCTTCACCCGCTGGGCATCAGGAGCCCAAGAAATCCTGCCAGCATTTGCAAAGAGCCAGGCCGGCCCACAGATAGCCTATAGATATACGGTCTAGTAGGGCCGAGTCATAGTGAAACTGATCTGGGCTTTGCGGGTATGGCTTTCGGAATGTGCCCTGCGGTTAGTAAATATTTTTCAATGGGGAGCAGATATCTGGGGGTTCCCGTGGATGGCTTCAAATACCTGCAGACGTTTAAAGGTATTTGCGGATATCCGCTATTCCGATGCGATACCCGAAGCCAAATCTAGCTTCTTCCAGTCCAGGCCCGGGCACACTAAGAGGGGTCAAAAAAAGTACGACAAGTTCAATGCATTAAGAGTGGTAATGACGCTGTGCGATTTCATATCGCTCAATGTATTCCAAAATATAGTGTAGATAAATTATTTACGTGTTGCCAATTGGTATTTGGTTATCGGGCTGTCTTCTCCTAACACTTTAGCACCATCATGAACCCCAAATTCCGTACATGTTTCCTCCTCGCATCTTCCCGACCACATGTTTCTACAAACGTGCTGAATCCCGATAATTCCGCGTCGCACACTATTTCTTCTCGTTTTTTCCATCCCGGTGATCCTGTTGGAGACGGCTATTGAGGCGAGAATGCGAGCTTTCACTCCGGATCTGCGCTCATACCTGCACTCGGGGGTCTCTCAAACCCCGCTCCCATAAGGATTCAGAGTGAAGATTATATGTCGCCTATTGTAGTCATGCACGTGCAGAAACCGTTGGCACGTACGGCAGTGTTCTGTTTAATCCATGTCAATGTACCGTTATCTACGGATAAAATTGACAATGCATATATGGCACGTGTGTCGGGAACTCGCTGATTGGGGGGCAATCATGTATGATCACTCGCGAGCCCGTAGATTTCTACCGTCTCCCTAGGCCCGGCCAGACGAACCCTGGAGAAGCAGTTCAGCCGCCCCAGCTCTCAGAAAACCCCAGGCCGGCCGGGTCGGGCCCAAAGTCTGGCCGGACAGGCCGACACTGATCCGGCGGAGCCTCGTCTCTCCGTTCTTCCTTTTCGGGCTTTCGGGAGTCGGGATAAAAGAGTGAGTCGGCGAGGGCGTTTGCAATCGGGAGCAGGTGGGAGATGGTATATATTTCTCCACCGGCGTCGCACTCTGTGGGGATGAGTCGCAAACAGGTGGTTTCGGAGTGTCTTTTAATTTTCCCTTTCCAAGCTCTGTTCTTTCCTTCCTTAGGCGTAGTCTCTCCGCCTCGAGCTCGCGCTGAGCGACAGACTTCCCCTTTCCCTTCTCGGTCTTCTCGAGGCTTTTTCACGGTGTTTGACTAATTGTTTGGAATCTTTCGTGCTCTCCTCCTACTGTATTATGGCCTTTTCCAACCGCTTCCTCCGCATCATCGCGCACGCACATATGGGGGTTTCCATATAGGCAGCTTGGAATTCCGTGGGCTTTGGTAGTGGCAGGGAGATTACGTGAGGCGACGGCGCGGAAGTAGTGGAATAAGTGGGGATGGAGGGAGGAGCACGATCAAGCGTCGTTTGGTCGGGTCCCCACCTTTGCAGTTTTTCTGATAAGCCGGGGTAGATCCGCTTGGCCTATCAACGTAGAGAACCTCGCGTTTTTTTTTGCTATCGGATCGCGCTCCAGTTGTGCCATTTCCCCGGCTGAGGAGGAAGTGTTTGTATTAAGGTTTCTGGGGCGGGCTCGGTGGGGGATGGGTTGAGTGGAGGGGGAGGGGTTAGAATCCAGGTGCACTTTCCGCCTTATTTCTTGTAATTCCCTATTGCCCAACTCCTCTACCCCCGTATCTGCCGGGTCAAACAAGTGCTCAGGGTGCGCCCCTGGAGGCATGTGTTTCGGGGGATCCTTGGTCTGTCGGGCGGGCGATGGTCGCAGCTCAAGAAACACGAGGAATGCTTCACCATCTAGAGTTAGCATACCGGTCTCAGGTTTTTGGATGGCATTGTAGCGGCTTTCCATGCCCGTGGAATTGATGCAGGTCACTGTGTTAATTAGTTTATCGATTCTAGTACAGTGGGTGACTAATACAGAGAATAAACTTGGGCACAAGATGAGACACCAAGGACTGCCCCGGGGCAGTGGAGAGATGATAATGGCGTTTATTGAAAAGGTTTAGTGGCGAAAAAGAACATGTTATCGTAACCCAATGTTACGGGCCAGTTAGGTGATATATAGCGACATGCCATGGGGTAAAGGGAAGTTATCGTTAGCGGTTGCTCTCCTGAGACTCTTGCTTCTTACACACATGACCCGGCACTAATATTTCTGGGCTAAAACCCGGATATCCACTCATCTAGGTGATCGATCTGCCGGAATCTATTTCAAAACGCCTTCAATAAACTGTATCTTTTTGAACATTATCCAAGCAGGGATTCTTCTTCCGCTACTTGAATACATGCAGGGCGACACCACGCCGTGATCCGGATGTGTACGATTGTAGGCAATGCTGGTAGATCAAAGGAGTTGCAAACATGGGGTTGCCGGTTGCCCGCCGATACTACCGGGAAATACTATGTTAGAGCACAAACCTCCTGCCGAGTAAGAGTCCCTCCCCCCCCTTTTCCAATACTTACGGCAGCTCCAACTTCCAACTTCTAGCTTTTTATTCCGAGTCAGGGACTATCTCTCTGATAAAGAGATATTGAGTCACTCTGCATAACGCCCGACCCATGAATCTCACCAACTCTCTAGGAGTCTTGATAGAGTTACGAAAATCAGTAGCAAACAGTAGAACGCTCGAACAACATAAAAAGCTCTATGGTATCACTACCCATCCCGCTTTCCTCTCCCGCAACAGCCCCGGCTTACGCACTAATCCCCATTCTCCGCATGCTTCTCCATGTAGATCGCGGTTACCGAACCCGGCGTCGCAAAGACCTGCACTATCACCCATTTCCCACCTCCACCTCCACCTTCATCACATTTCTCCTTTTCAGCCAGCCTCCTCCGTGTGCGCTCCTCCATCTTCCATACCTCATTTCACCTGCACTTGTATTATCCCCGGGTACTCTTTCAAGCCTCTTCACCTCCCATACCTCTTGTACTATAGTAGCCTGCCATGGACCCTACCCCAGGAAACACCTGAGTGGCGCCAGGGGAGAATTAACTGTGGGCACCAGGGCTTAGCACAATCAACTCGTAAGCCATCTGTGGAAAAGCGGTGGAAGAGGGATCCCACGCTCTGGGAATCACAACGATACATTGGGCCCACAGTCCGGAAAGATCCTACGGAAAAATTCAGGATTCCTTTTTGGGGGTAGGCGCTGAACTCTGTTGACTTTTCCCCTAAATTATACTCACTCTTTCGTACCTTCTGTATAAAGACTTGTTTATTCGGGGGATGTGTTGGAGCTATCGAGGGCCATAGTTGTGGTTTTTATTACCCTTTTCCTTAGGTGGATAGTTAGAGTACTGGATAGTAGGTGGGGGTGATGATGCGAGGGGGCTGTTGAAATCGTGTAAGGGAATTTTTCGCCGCCTTAGTATGCGGTTCGTATTTGTCAGTAGAGAGAGCGAGCGGAAGCCGGCGAGGGCTGGAGGGAGTGGATATTCCCGCGAACTGAGCGGCGGTTAGGCAGTGGGTATGTGAGAGCAAGTGTGTCTGAGCCTCAGGTTCAGAGGCAGGCAGTGAGTGCAGTACTCTATTGTAACCTGGTAGATATACCGTCCAGAATAGCTGCTAGGTCCTGGCAGCTTCACCTAAGCTAAACTATCCTCTTGCGAGCGATATGGAACTTCAGAGAAGAGACAAAAATGGTAAAAGAAACAAACGAAACGGTTTTCGGAGAAGTCCATACCCCATGGATATATACATATCCGGTCACTGGGGGATGGCTAATATACACTTCAGCGTAGGATGAACTAAACAAGGAAGGGTCTAGAGATCAAGTTCTTGTGACTAGTAGGCCTACCGCAATCACTGGAGACTCTATCGGGTACCAAGATTCCTATCGCCTCCAGTACCTACAAGGCGGGAACTGTCAAGGTGTTTACAGGTAAAAATTGGCCGCAAAGGCGGAATTCTGGAATCATATCTGGGAATAATATCTAGGTGGGAAAGAGGCACTGGCACATCTCTAAACGCAAGTCTCACCCTTAGGGTTGGAATATCTTGTCAGTGGGGTACTGTACTGTACTATAGCCTTGGGTATTCCAAGCCGAGGTTAGGAAGCAATACTATAACACACACCCCCCTCGAGATTCTTTGAGCATGACTACTCGAGTAATACCGGGAGAACCTGTGCATAGGGTATCCCTCCGTCGGTCGGCTAATGGTCCAAGAGACTTCCGAGGAAGGTGGGAGGGCGAAGGAATCCTCTCTGATTTTCGGTTCTTCTCGTTTGAGAGCACTATGGGGTAGGTCAATACTAGCTATCCTTGGGCAACGGATATTATGTATTTAATATCGCCCTTTCTCCTCTTATATTATTCCGATGTACGACAATGACCTCCCCCACAGCCTACAGACGAGTCCCAGAGCACGATCCGCTGGAGAAGGCACAGTATTACTCCCTAAGCGAGGTGTTGGACTCTGATATAACACACACGTCCTAAAGCAATCATAGGCCAATAATATACTGTAGACTTCCCTTGGTTTGTGGGGGTTCTAGGGGAACACGGGGCCTCTGGTTGCTGGTGGATACTGGTGAGTTGGGGGCGGGGTCGATTCCAAATCCCTGCTGCATGCTATCCTTTCGCAGCCGGCCCCCATCCGGCCCCAACATAGGGGTCATAGCCCGTATTAGCGACCGGAGGTGAGGCAACAGGCTTATGATACTGTACGGTACTTTGAATTCTTAATCCGGGATGCAACATCTCCGAACGGCCCAACCCAACATGATAGTTTACTACGGTGAGGGCGCAGCCGGATGTTTGACGGTTTCTGGAAGTGCTGTTCTTTACGGACATTTTAAACTGTTTCGCAAAGGTTGTTTTTGAATGGGCGTTCGGGATCAACTGGAAGGTGCAGGATTGGTTGGTGTTTGGTCAGGGTATGATATGAGTATTTACTACGATACCAAAGGTGGCCTTTTGCGCGTTGGGTTTTCCTCCGATATTATGGGCTCCGGGTTTGCTTGAGTTTGTGGGGAACTGGGACACAGGATGGGGGATGGGTCGGGCCGGAATGGCGTGTTTTGAACACCGCTAGTAGTATCTGGCGAAGTATTGCTACTCGAGTATTCTTAAGAGAAATGGAAAAGTGTGGATGTGATATACCTGGCTGTAGCCATTCGGGAAGCGGGAAGGACAATGCTCAACGCAGATCGTTGACTACTGTCTATTGGTGGGTTGCGGGCCACATCGAGAACCGCTGACAGCCTATCACTGGGAATATCACTTCCAGAGTACTCAGTAATCTAAACACGGTTTCCACTGTTCGGATTGCCATCCATATCACCCCATTTTAATTGGAGCGTCGCAATATCAGTAATTCTAATCGGTTGCATGATTGCGGTGACAACGAGGATAACATCAGAGAACTCCTCGGGGGTCATTGAAATCCTTGTGCATAGTTATTCACGGTGCCGTGCAACCCCAATTTCACTAGAAACAAACTCTCGGTTAACTCTAACCCCCCAATGACCCCCAATAAATCTATGGCCAAAGCTACCTTTGGCTCACTGCGGGAGTCTACAGTAACCTTTAGTTCGAGGAGAAGCCAAACAAGTTTATGAAATATAAGTGCCTATGAGAAGAAGTACGATACTTTAAATAATGGCTGTATGCCTGGGCACTTGAGATAAAAAGTGGCGCGGGAATTATTTTAGAAAAATTTCAACCGCAACCCCATCTTCCGGAACATATGGATTCATAGAAGTGCTCACAAGACACCCCCTCTCCATAATTCCACCTTTTGGGATTTTTAACCGAAGCAGTATTGGTGGACACAGTAAAATTTCGAATTACCGATAGGGTGGTGGTGGTTATCCGGTATATTATTATGTAAGCAATAAGGAACTACGAGTACCGTATACGGAGGTATAGCTCCTAAGTTTTGTATGTTCCACAGGGGCTAAGAGCAGCAAACGTCGCTTGTGGAACATACAAAACTTAGGCGCTGTACCTCCGTACCCCACCATCTGGGGAGAGGTAAAAAGAAGGTCATGAAAATAGGGCGCCTTATCCTTACCCGCAGGAGGGAAGGGGCTGTTCGCACTATCACTTCCGGGTGCATGCTGAACCTGAAACTAATTGCTTTGTGCTTTTGGGCCAAATTGCCTCCCTTGAGGAAGCCGTGAATTCATTGGCCAAATCATGGTGGTGTGAACCGGGCGGCTCGCCCCAATCGCCCTGTTGCACTCGATTACGATCAGGATGGTTGGTAGCCTAAAGTGACTTTTGTACTCTTGCACTTGTACCTAAGTTACTAACTTACATTATAAGCGATCGTTCCCATCCCTCTATATCGCTATGGGCAACCTTACACTCCCTTCCACTGCCCGAGCACTATAGCACTACCGGTACCAGTATTGCTATCGACTCGACGCTACTGGTATCTGCACTATTTCTACTACTGCTGGGAAGCTCCTATATTTCAGGAGTCCTTTACCCCAGCCCCCCCCTCCTCGCAAACAGCCCCGGCTAGTTTGATTAATCCCTTTCCACAACAATTGTAAGTTTGCCATCTGCCCCTACTATCATTCCCGCATGATACCTGTGGCTAACCATTTCAGCTCCATATCCCTCTCACCCGCCACTCCCCGGGGGCTACTTTTCGTTGGTAACTTCGACCAGCGGCCGGAAAGCTTCCAATACAAAGTTGAGCCTACACAAATTCCATCTCCTGATACCAGCGACAATGCCAGTCACCATCCAGCCCTCACCCGAACTCGTGGGCCACAACGCTGACCCCACGGTCCATTCATCAGAAGCCCTACTAAAACATGCATCCAAGGCTTGGTCAGCAGCATATGAAGGACTTAATCGGATGACCGGTAAGGTGGATCGGCCGGACAACCGCCGGACCATTCAATCCTCCTTTCGTGAGCTCAACCCTCACAATCCCCCAGTAATCCCATACGGCAACGGTCTAGTCAATGGTGTCCTCCGTGCCTTCCAGCAGGATCTCCACCTGGTTTTACGACCTGACGATATCTGGCTTTCTATCCTCACGCAGTTCAGCATGTTTGTCAACGGGAACGCGGAGCGTCTAAGGGCGCAATTTGTCGCTCATCGGGGCGAGAAAGGGCTGACGATTGACGTACGTCCGTACTCAATCAGCGATGTGGATATGGGCAGATTCGCGCAGGCCATGACGCTGTTGATCCAAGAGAATGTAGTGGATCCACAGCTCAGGGAGTTGATAATGCCGAGCTTCAGCACCACAACTGCTGAGGATAAGTCTGTCGCAGCGGTAGTTATGATGGGGACTTTGCAAAGGTACTTTGGCTACAGTTTGGCTGGTGGATGCGGGTTTCCCTCGGTAACCCTGCAAGGCGAGCAATCCGACTGGGAAGAGATCCTCCACAAGGTTCAACGCCTACCAAAGTATGGCCCACAAATAGCCGAATGGACCCGCCTCCTAACCCCCATCATCGAGTACATGATCGCATCCTTCGCCCAGCCAACCTCCCCAGACATTAAGAATTTTTGGCTCCGGGCCTGCCATTCCATTGGGCAGGGAGGATCCGGTAGTGTGCGCAGCCTATCTGGGTGGATAACCGCCTTCTGCTTCTTCCAGGAGACCGGTCAGCGGACTAGAGAATACTCGGACGAATATCTGGGTACCGCTCGGGGCAGGATAACAGTTGCGGAGCGAAAGAGACTGGTCCTGGGCGACATAGTCTATCCCATCATAAACCCCTCCAGCATTCCCAAAGGGGTCGTCTCGGTTCCCGTTAGTATCAAAGACTACGAGGCCGGGCTGGAGTACAAGACAACTATGGTTGCAGGTTCTGTCGGGATGACTGCTTCAGCCGCCGATGGTGGAAGGGATTTGAATACAGTACAGCCAAGGTCCGGGTGGTGGATATTAGAGGATTCAGTCAACCCGATGGATGGCAATGGTTTCACGTATTCCGACACCCCAGGGTTTTATTAGCTAGTGCGGGAAGGAAATTTCTGCCATGGGGTATTAGTTCAAGATTGCTTTCGTCCGCATAATTTGTAGGAGGAGTAGTATCGGGAGGGTTTTAAGTGATGATTGCACCACGTTCATGCTACTATGTCTTTTCCCAGTATCTATCGTCTTTTGTTTTTTCCGCCGTGCATGAAATCACGTGTGAGGCTCCATATCCCCCACAATTTTATTCCTTCCATCACCCCCATAGTTTCACACCCATGCTCAGAACAAGCGAGTATCTTTCTCCTGCTCTATCGCTCATCCAGTAGTATTTTGACCTACGCAGGCCAAATTATGGAGAACTGAGTTATTTTTCGGGCACACCGAGAGCAGGAAGTTCAGCTAAATTAGTTATACGCGGAGGCTGTGGGTCCACCACAATTCTCGTCCGTCTCGACCACACTTAACCCGCCATACACTTGGATCATATCAGTATCAAGGGCTGTGAATAGTGGGTTTTTTGACCGTGAGAAACAGGAGTGATAGTCGGAGCACGGAATCAAGGCATTGTTTGTTCTCCTGTCACTACCGGGCAGTATTTTTGGTAGGTGATATCACCTAGAACACACGCGACAGGTTACAGGAGTTTTATTATCATACTTGAAAACCCCTCGAAATGTGATATGGATCAGAAATACGGTTTTGTGGTGTAGTTGGAAATGCGTGGCCATACGCTGGAAAGAATCTGGCCCTCCTCCACGAAACTCATTACTTGCATATTCGTGGGCGTAGAGGGTTACTTGGTGAACCCTGTGGGAACCTCCCCAACTTCCCAAATTATCTCTTGCGGCAAGGCTATAGCCTTAAGGTCATGTGCTGCCTAGGCATATTTCTGCCCTCAAGATACCCTACCGGCGAATAGACTCCCATGGCCGTGACTCGTCTTGCCGTAGAGTATTGTCCCCTCTGATGACAAGATATATTTTCCTGTAAGTTATATGCATGTGTTGGTCATGTAACACACACATATGGCGGTTATGACGGAGATATTTCCTTAGTGTGGTGCAATTGCATATAACACATAATTGGTATATGAGGAGGAGGAGGAATATCTCCTATATCACCACTTATACTGATAGCACAAGTGCGCAAATCGATCTTTGATTCACCACCTCATTTTTTTTTTCTTAGCCGGTTGAACAACACGCTCCCAGGTGGAGATTGTCTTTCTATAAATAGGGTCGGATATGTGGAGAGGGGGGCAATATTAAACCTGAATCACCCAATAAGCCCGATAGCCCTTTTCTAACCCTCATTGCCTTCTCTGAGTTATTATCCCCATCACAATGTGACAGGTTATCCGGGTAGAAGAAAATGGAAAGCTATATTTTGCACACGGCACGAGGCGGGAGGATAAATCTAAATGGGATTATTTCCCAAAGGCGGTTCTATACTAATTTCCAAGACTCCCGGAATCACAGGATATTATTCATATGGATTTATCAACAATTTAAGAAACAGATTTACAAGAAACACCTTACATCTGAGCCCGTTTAGTCAGGGGTTTTCTGCTTTTCCGCTTGATTCCTTTGCCTAGTCAAGTAACTTGCAATGGACTTGAACCTTCCTACCAATACCGTTCCATATTCTCCGTAAACTGCTTTGGTAAAGGATAACAGGAAATTTCCCTCAGATGTTCATCTTGCCTCAGAACTCTGTGCTAGGTTCTAATGTCTTAACATTTACTAGCTTGCCTGATAGCGGTTAATACACTAGGTTTATTCAAGTATCCCAACGCTAGCTAAGGTAGCGTTTCCGGCCTCCTTATTACAAAATCAGTCGGCTCTTGGCATTCACGAAGCCAGGTTTATGAAGCCCAGGCCAGTCTCGCCTGGGCCTGGCCTGGCAAGGCCGTGTACCCATAGGTTATATGCGGGCGGACACGGCCGCTTTGGAACGCTGCTAAGGCCTCGCCATGAGACAGCTGATCGGGCTCCAGTTGTGCCATTTTCCGATCCGACTGGAGAGTGCCCGTACTTGTGCTGAGGCTTCTGAGGCACGGTCTATGCGGAGACCAGTGGGCCATGGCATCCATTCCCTGCGTGATTTCTTGGTAATCGCTTTCGCCGAGCCAATATACTACCCCCGTGTCCGTGAGGCTAAAGGAGTACCGGGGGCGCGTGATCGCAGGTAGAGGGTTTATAGTAGTTCACAAAAGTTACGAGAATGACTTTACTATCCGGCGCTCACCCACTAGTTGTGAGATTTCGGATAGCATGTCGTGGTTTTTCGTACCCGACCGTTGGACAAGGTGCCGCTATTACACGGGATTCCGGGAACAAACCCGAAGTCCAGATGCGACGCCAAGTACCGTACTACTCCGTCCTAGTGGTAAGATGGGAATGGTGATCATTGACAAACTTCTGTGGTGAAAACAGCGAAAAAAGAAATAGGCTATCTTAATTCAAGGTTACGTTCCAGCTAGAATATATACCAGTACAGTGGCCATTCCATGGGGTGGGGGGAGGTTATCGTAAACAGAAACTCGCCGGGAGCTCTTGCCCCTCATGCGGATAATCTGGCGGAAATACGGATAAGCCAAGCCTAGGATATCCACTCCTACAATGGTCTATCGGCTGGGAACCGTCCCAAAAACTGCTTGGACGAGTACAAGATTTACGAGTGTAATTTGAAAGCGGACAGACTCACCTTCTACTACTTGTATAGTACAGTACTGGGCGTTGTGGGTAAGTCTGTCGAACTCTTCCTGATTTGCTGTAGGTGCTCTATCCAATAACGAATAGGCTGTTGCCACCTGTAACACTTAGTAATAAGTTGCGAGAGTAAATCTTGAGTATGGATTCTCATCAACTTTTACTATTAATCGGTTAGGTACTACAACTGCAATGGAAGTTCCGGATACAAAATGAAGGCAAAGGGAAGTCGGAGAGATTATGTTCCCACAGGGAAGGGTGTGAAGGGTCGAGAAACAACTCATGATGAGCGTCTGCAGATCATCATCTTACGGTAAAAGCCTGGTATGACTTGGAGGGTACTGTACGTGCTAATTGCCTGATCCGTGAAAATAACAGGCTTCCTGCAACTATGACCTCACAAGTTAGAAAGTAAATAATTATCAGAAGGATAGAATATTGCAATCAAAGTCAATTTAGACTTTCAGACATGCCAGAAAATATATCAGTGCTCAATGCTGAATGGCAGTTCCCCATGAAATCGGCCCTGGTGTGGCCGCCCAGCTATATTTAATACAGCAGAAAGGGAAAGACTACGTACCTTTGTTATGCAAGATAAAAGAACTCCCTGCCTGCGGTGGGAGGAAGTTATCATGAAACGGGATATAATTGTTCTGGGTGGACATTATGGGATGTAATGGCCTCAATAGGATATCATAAATGTCTTTTCCAGAAGAAGTAAACCTTCTCCTCTAACTCCTATATATGGCACTTTTTTTTTTGCTAGTACTATGTCAATAGCTAGCTTAAATGATTTTCTGAGCTTAATAGATGGAGTATATGAAGTCAGAATAAACCTAAGAGAGTAGAGTGGTGTTGTTAGCCAGTAACTGACTCTAAGGACAACGAGACAGACTAAGGCCAAAGTATTTGAAGATGGAGTGTATCTAGGAAGGCTCACTTTGCAGATGGGGAAATAGGGTTCTAGTTGAAGTATAATGAATATATTGATAAGATCTCTTCTCTATTGCTAATGATGTTTGAAAACTCAGGAGGCATCTCAATATTTATATTCTGTGTCTGGGTGGTTGCAAGCTAAACTAATTCTATCTAGCTTTCTTGGTTTCCTAAGTTTGAATGTTGTTTGACCCTAAAATATTATCCTCCCCTAATAGTTATCTCTACAGATATGATTCCGGAAGCCTAGAGTTGGGACCAGTTTTCACATAGCAACCATAACAATTTTGCATGTATCATAACCAGAAATGTAATGCCTGTAATTAAGCCTAGCTTAATATTTATATCTTTCAAGATCTATTCTTAACATGTTACAAGAACAGGTTTATTATCATTAATATATTCAAATACAACTTTAATTCAAGCATTACATTTCTGGTTACATGCAAAATTGTCACAGTTGCCATGTGAAAACTGGTCCCAACTCTAGGCTTCCGGAACCATACCTGATTTATTCAAGCAGCGTGTGTATCACTCCTCTTCATCAGGAGGAAGAAAAAAAAAACTCTGCATCTGACGTACCAACACTGCATCCAGATGCTACCCCTTCATCTTCTGCATCCCCTACGTCCTGTGCGGCGAAACAAAATGGCCAAATGAAACGAAACGCCGAGCATTCGCACATGAAAATGATTGCACAACTTCGGAGCATGAAAACTTTTCTCTTTAGCTGCTACAACATCAACCTATCTTTTCCAGGTATATATCCCACTCTCTTGCAAACTTCAAAGCTAACAAAGAAAAGACAAAACTCCCACTGCCCATAGTCTTTGGGCATCCAACTTTCTGACTTTCCATGCATTCTTTGTGACTTTCCATACATTCTTTCCGGCAGATGCCTTGATCCAAAACCTCCGCGTATTCCTGCATCTGAAATGCTTTCCCGAAAAGCTAAAGCATGCCCGAAGTCAGAATATGCCTGAAGCCAAAATGCATTCCCAGAAACGATCAAAACAAACTGTTGTGAGAGCATGCCGAGCAGCACCTCGCGATTTCCAACACGTTTATCTACCGCGCTCAATGTCGAGTTTACCGGAGCCCCGGATGTACGAGGCTGGCCACAAAAATCACCCCTAGGGAAAGTGTGCCACACCAAAAGTAGCCAACTTCAAGTACTTGAATTTCCCCCCATCTTACCCGACGATACTGGAGATACTAGTACTCGTAGCACCATGCTCAAGATATGTGGGAGTGGGTGTATATGATGCTTTGGGATCAAAAGGCGCGTGTAAGTATGAGCAGCATGATATGACTCGCGGAATACAGTACGGTAGTGCTGATGTTGGGAGTGGCACACAATAAGGTACCGGTAGTAATGCCAAGTGCACCCCTCCCGGTTCTCTACTCCAGTGCAAGTACTTCCGTCATCCACCTCCGCTCCGGTGCCTAATATGCAAACAACTTCCTCCTTCGTTTGCATCCGAGACGATAGCTATATTTTAGACAGGTGACGCCAAGACTGCAATGACTCCCGTGCCTTTGTCCAACCTGGTTTCTTCCTTTATATCCTGTATACCTGCTCCGCCAACATGCTCTCAAACACCAGTTAAAGTGTCGGTAATCCTAAAATAAAATGAAATCGGTGGTACCAGGGCCTAAGGTAATCAACCCACAGTTCTACTACAGTCCAAGGGCGCAGGCAGGACCTACTGTAGTTCCCCACAAGTCTTGGAGAAGCTAGGGCCCGTCGCTAAGCAAAGACCACGGAATAGCCTATCCTTTTCTAAATAAAAGGATTGAATTTTGTTCACTTTCCTTCATTTATGTTTACTTCTTTCTTTTCTCCCCATGGGGTATTCATTCCTAGGATTTATTAAAGTTCAGGTATATGACGCGATCTCTATTATCTCTCTCTTCTCTTCATTGGGTGCTTGGTTGGTGTGAGAGGGGGAGGTTGTAGGAAATAGTTCTAGAACTGTGTTGAATTTTCCTCCGCCTTGGTGTTTAGTAGCGTTCAAGCTGTGCTGGGAGCGAGTGGAAGTCGGGGAGGGATGTTGGGAAGGGGGTATTAAACTGGGGCAAGTGGTGATCAGGGGAGATTTATGTGGGGGTGGGTGAGTGTAATACCCCTGGAGCAGAAACCGGGGGTAAATACACGAAGCATCATGTGCCTTGCGGAATACGGTATGAGTATTATAGCGCTGAAGCTGGGTGTGACGCACAAGACGGTACCCGGAGTGGAGAAGCTGCTTAGGCAGTATCACTCTAGCAACATTAGTCACATGTGAAGGATATGGTAAGTGATGGAAAAAGAAAACAGGAGGGGACGGCGCTGCTAGTTTCACATAGGTCGTTCTCCAGTTGTGGCACGAATAACATATCTAGTTACCACCAACTGCGCAAACTTCCCGTGAATACGTAGCTGCTCGTAAACACCGGACCCATAGCGTTGGGGCTTACCAGCAAACTTAACTTTAAAAAAATGGTCCCGATGAGATTACCCAAGAGGGCGAGCTCTGGGATCATGTCAATGTTAGAAACAGGCTCTCAGAGTTTCTAGGCAGCACTATTCAGGTCGTGAGGGGAGACTATTTTGACTGAGAGCTGCAGAAGCCGTGTGTACTTGGGGCAGAGTGACTGCGATGCAGTACTATCCTAGACCATGTTTGGGAGACTCCGCTGGCACGAGCAATGCAACCATAGGGTATGCATAGGATATCACTCGCTCACTCCCCTGTTGATTGAGCCATCGATGACCTGAGAGCCACGTTACAAACGGGAGGGGTGAAGCCAGTATCAGGCATCCCTAGTGCTAGGGATTTGGGGAAACGTCGTGGGATGGGTTTGTGCAAACGATACTGGGGTAGCTAGCGGGGGGTAAAGTTGTGTATTTGATGCTGTCCTCTTTCCTTTCAGGGTACCGCGGGTATGCGGGGGATGACCTCCAAGGAACTTCACATATGAAGTTTTCAGGGCAATCCGAGAAAGGACTCAAAAGGTTGCTCCTCCCGAGATGTGAGGGACTTTGGCATATGGACTACCTGGGTGGTCCGGGATGTTGGGAAAAATAATTATAAGATTTGGTTGCTCAACCGTGATGTAACGCATTAATTGTGGACTCACAATCTCCTCCAATCTCCCTGGTATCGGTGAACGGCCAGCAAAACACAAAACATTCCACCACCGATATTGTAATGCATGTGTGATGAAAGCAACGTTAACTACTGACTCTCGCCTTGTGCAGCTCACCATAGTGCACCTCCTACCTCCCCAGATTGCGAAACTTCAACAACCAGCATCGTCTATCACCGACATTGGAGGGATCAGCCAAGCCCAGAACAGTCTAAGATTAAATAAGCTTACTGGGGATTCTCGCGGGGGGGCGAGCCCAGAACCGAGATGGTGGAGGCCTAATCCAAGCGGTGCGCTACGGATCTGCCCAGTGATTACCGTTTGGCTAGAATAGAGTGATTTGGCAACATTTCACTTTCTTCTGTCCAGGTAGTTTGCCGAACGGACCTGGAAAAAAGGGTGAATGGAGATTTTTGGGCAGGATGTGTATTCACTGGAGGACTCGAAATGCTGCTGTTTGTAGCCTATTCCGCAGAAGAGAGTTTTGGCTTTTGGCTTTGCCATGGGTTCGTGGTGTTTTCCGAGATTCTAATTGGCAACAAATTTTGATAATATTGTTTGAATATGGTCAGGGCTGTCGGATATGGAGTGCTTATACCAACTTGAACAAAGGGTATCCCACTTTTTCAGATATCTTGAAATCCATATGCGCAATCCTGGACTCCGAATGTTCTTGATCGGAGGATGAGAATATTTGTATCTAAGTCACTTGCACTTGTGATAGTGGAGTAGACTTAGTGAACAAGATATATCTTTAAGACTCATAGATTAATCCAAGCTTGCGTGTTGTTCTAACTGAAAGGAAAAATACACCCCTATTTATACCCTTCTATGGTTACGCGAACACTCACTCATACCAAGGAAATCTATATACCCTGCTAGAATCTTCTAGCATAACAATAGGTCATGTGATTGTGTCACATGACTGACACAGTCACACCACTGTACAGGAATAAGATACCATAATTTTGAATACTTCTCCTACAGTTCCATTCCCAGCCTATTAGAAAGTCCTTCAAACATCACCTTAACTAATCCCTTTGTACATATATCTGCCAAATTGTCCTCTGTTCCAACCACTATCACATCTATCTTCCCTACTTCCCATAGCTCTCTAGTATAGTGGTGCGGAAGGTCGATATTTTTTGATCAGTCGGAAATGCCCATGTTTTCGGTAAGCTTAATGGCTGCTGTGTTGTTACAGTATATGATCGGTACAGTCTCAATCCCCATGTGTGACATTCCTCGCCTTAGCCAGGTACTTTGTGGAGCAGTGAATGCCAGTGTGACATATTCGGCTTCTGTTGTAGATGCTGCTACAGTTTTTTGTTACTTTGATCGCCATATAATGGCACTTCTGTAAACATGTACAATCAGACTGGTAAACGACTTTCTGTCTTTGAGATTTGAGGCGAATGAAGTATCACCAAAGATCTTCCACAGTTGCTCCTTGTTGCCGCGGTTGTATCATAATCCCTTGGTCTTGGTTCCTTTTAGATATCTTAGTACCCTTTTGGTGGCGGTAAGATGTGTGGTGGTAGGCTTTGAAGAGAATTGGCTGAGGAAGGCAGTGGCATGTATGATGTCAGAGCTTGTAGCAAGAGCAGTGTACATCAGCAATCCAATGATGGACTGGTATTGTAACGTGTTCGGCCTAGGCCCTAGTCACGTAGTGGTACAATAGGAACAGATGGCTTCTAGATCAACAAGAAGCGAGCGCAGCTTACTAAAGGAGGCTTCAAAGGGGTGTAATAGGAGATCAAAGAAGTAACTGTTCAACCAAGTATATTTAGAATATTGTCAGTCGAAGTCTGCTGTTTCTATCGTGGAAATCAGTGGTCTTTAAATACAGCCTATCACTTATCTCCAGTCTGAGCGATATTCCAAAACATTGTGTATATCAACCAATAACACACGAAACAATACAAGTATCAAGCAATACTGTGAAACCAAACATAAAACATTATGTGTATCAACCGATAGCACATGAAACAATACCAGTATCAAGCGATACTATGAAACCAAACATAAAACCTAACCTAGTACACGTACCGATTACACTACCAAAATAAAATAACCATTTCACCAAACAAAATAACATGACAAAATCTTAATTGTTGGTAGATCCGCTATTTTCTGGGAGTTCTCCATAGGACCCATCCTTATCGTCATCGCTATCCTGCAAGAATCTCAAGTCGTCCTGCAACATCTCTTGTGCACCCTCTAACTATCTTTCCAAACACTGCTCACAAGGTGCTGCGCGCACAAAGCAACCAGATTTCCAGTAATATGGCAAATCAAGCCAATGTCGGACCGTCCAGTCCTCCCAGTCCTCCGTCTTGACATCGATTCGCTCACATTCCTCACAATAATCGACGTAGAATATCTTCTAGTATGCGCTTAGTCACTTGATTTCCCGGTACAGCAGGTATCCCACAACGTGGTCTCGTCCCTTTATGCTGATGTCTTCGTAGGTCGCTATTTTCTATTTTCTTTGTGGAAGAGTAAGGTGTTTTTGTAAAGTGTTTTTTGGTTTCAGTATCGCTGTTGTTTTTTTCCTCCTATGTTTGCAGATAGGTGGGTGGTATCTATATCTCTGTGTCGGTCTCACTTAGGCGTTCAGGCGAAGGTGTGTATCTTATTTTCGGTATTGGCCTCAGTTAGGTGTTCAGTGGAAGGGTGTGGGATCTTATTTTCGGTTTTGGCCTTGGTTAGGTGTTCAGAGGAAGAGTGTGGGATCTTATTTTCCGTTTTCTCCAGTTCCATGGACATATTACATTTCTCCGTACTCAGGTAGCAACCGCTACCGAAGCGGAAAACATCGCTTACTGTTTCTCCCCACATTCATCCTGTTGATTCTGCTCTTATTTCGAGGCATTTATTCCAAATATGAATGAATAATTGGTGTATAAGATATCATCTAGGGATAATATCATGGTTCACCAATAGTCCTATTAGCTGATGGCGTAGTCTCCATGGCACTTGCTCCTAGTTTGACATTGTAAGGCTGTTGGATGGTATGTTTTTCTTTGTTTGCTATTCCCCTTACTCGATTTTGGCTAGTCGCGCTAGGTTTGCGGCTTCATCTTCCATGACTCGATTCTCATCTTCGCTGCTTTCAAAATTGCTTTCAAAATGGTTGGACCAAAACCTATCTTGTATTCCTTGATATGTAGCTGGGCGGAGGTATTACATTTCCGGTAGGGTTGGGCTTCATGCCACTGTCACATGGTTTATTGTAGGGGGTAGCTTATCCTCCAGTATGTTGTCCTCCCACCATTGGTTTACTGGTTCCATCGCATGTCCTAATCCTTCAATGAGTTCCCTGCTGTTTTCCGTTTCTGGATATCCCACCCATTTCACTAGAAATTGGTCGCAGTCATATCGCCTTCTGTGGTCTTGTATACTATACACTTCCCATTCCGGTTTCTCGTTAATGATGAGAGGGGGTAGTTTTGCATGGCTTCTTTCCTGAAACCCAGTATCGCCGTTAGGGAGGTATCTGTTCACTGTGGATGTGTGAAATGTCACTTCTTGGTTCCTATATATCCTCCCATCCATTTCTACCGTGTAATATTCTGTATGGTCATTATATCCTACTATTTGGAATAGTTCTCGCTAGCGTGGTTCTAGTTTCTTGCTTTGTCCTGATTCGGTTGCAAATAGGTTTCTGTAAACCAGCAACTGGTTACCTATCCCGATTGGAGTATGGTGTCTGCGTTGCTTTGCTGCCATTCTCGTACTCCTGAATCGCGCTAGCTTGATAGCATTGAATACAGTATTCCGGATTGCTTGGTGTCTGTTTAAAAATTCATTGGCTGCTGGAAGTGTGGAATTCTTGATATTCACCAGGGGAAGTAGTGGATAGTTTTTTGCATAAACTGCTTTGTATGGTAATATAACAAGATTTTTGGACCATCTGGCATTTAAGTATGCGGCCGTTTGGGGTATAGCGTCAAAGGAATTGTTTGGTCTTGCATTGACCAAGTTTTGAAGAGCCGTTGTCAATTTCCGAATTTTCCTTTCAACTTGTCCGTTCGTCTCATGGTGACCTGGTGCTGCTTTGATGTGCTCAATTCCTAGTGATCGACATTGCTGTCTCCATATATGTGACTCAAATCGTGGGTCTGCATCACTCACTATTGTCGCTAGATCACCGTGGGGTGTAAATATCCCATTGCATAACAGTCCCCAGGTTGTTATTGCCGTTACTTCCTTATTTGTCGGTATGAGCTATGTAAATGCCGAGAATCTATCTATGGCCACTAGGATTATGTCATATCCCCATGAATTGTGGAAGGGTCCCACAAAGTCACTGGCTATTGATTCAAAAATCTCCGACGGTAGAACAATCATCTGGGTCTTTCCTTCCGGTAACTTTGTGGGTTCCTCGTTTGTTTGGCCGGTGTGGCATTGGACCACGTATGCTCTGAAATCCTTGCGCATTTCAGGCCAGAACAGGTACTCGGTAGTGTACCGCAAGTTCCGTTTGGTACTGTCATCGTCTTTGTTGTGGATCTCGGCTATAACATATTCTCTTAGTGTAGTATTTCCGAATGCTGTAACGGGGGCACCCCTAGGAAGATGGATCCCAAGGTTGCGACCGCACCAAACAACTTCAACCTTATCGCCAAAAGTTCACACAGATGTAAGAGTAAAGTAGACGGTAAAACTTAATATCGTTAAGCCTGACGCTTCACTCAATTAAGGTCTCGAGAGGATTGATTGTTGGAGTAGGAGAGTTCTCGCATAGACTTTCAGGTAGTTTTATCTTATGCCAGAAACTCCCCCATCAGTTTACTCCAACTATTCGAGCACACCCTTCTCCGCTAAGGGCGGTCCGACACGTCTCCTGACACCCCCTTCGGGCATGTATGTGTCGACCCGCTCTAGTCGGCGTTCACCATATGTGCATATCGTTTCTGCGGCGCATTTCCATTCTGCCCGCCGGAGTGAAAACCTCTGCGCATCGGGGACTTGCCAGTGGCTAACTGTCAAGACCCCTTGCTGAACTAGACTATCTATGACACCCTTCCCATGCGCGTTGATTTCTTCTTGACGCCGGAAGCTACCGTGAGCGGTTTATCTATCTACTATTTACGAGTCTCGGGCTTCCGGTGTCTTCCGCAGGGTACGGTGGTCCAGGAGTGATCCAATGGGCGCTACCCATGACCACTACCTCGGATACACCTTACCTGCGGTAGGAATCATGCTTTTAGTGTCTCTGCACTTCCCTCTCAGAGCCTATGGCGTTGGGGACATCCTTGGGCGTGGTAGGTGCAAAACGTTCCCAGTCGTCCCGGCACCACCCGGGACTACCTTCGGGACCCCCACGGTTAACTCCCGTTAACTCCGTCAGTTTTGGTCCGTTTTACTCCGAACAACTTGGAGGAGGTACTCCACCTTCCACCCTATGCCCCCTTATATATCCTGCGAACAGCTTACGGTCGACCGGACGGCAGCAACGTATACGGTGTTGCAAGCGGGTCTCCAAAGATCCTCCTTTGCTAGACTGCACACAACTACGCAACCGTTTGCCCATGACGTCCGGGCCTCAAGGCGGGGCCGGAGGGGCATGATAGGAATAATGTCTTCAATTTACAGCTTCTTCGTAGCTGCGTAGCTCGCCCAATAGCATCTCCCGGAACTCCAGATTCCAGTATTCTGCATGGCTTCGTGTGACAAACATTCCAGTCATTTTTCCCAAACTCCCCGAGGGACTTCGTATTGGAAGGTAGGGTAACTCAGGTCCTTGAACAGGGTAACCCAAGCCTCAAGGCAGGGTAACCCAGTCCTGAGGGTAGGGTAATCTTGTCCGGTGGACAAGTGGACTTTCTCCTGTTACCCTATCTATCCCACTTCCGGAGATAGACACACTGGGCCTTTCTCCAGTTACCCAGCCTAGCTGTGTATTGCCCCTTCATAGGTCCCTAAGTACGCTGACACCAATCTCGGGTGTAGCCATGTACCTAAATACTTGTGCCCACTAAGTCTGCTCATCTCGGAGCCCGGGCCATCAGGTCTCCATAGGTCAAGTACTCACTTGCCTGCCGGTTCCTACCAGTTCGCCTCCAGGCTACCTGTATGGGTGTAGGTTCCGGCTACCATAGCTCATATATGCTGGGTCGTTACAAACGCGGTGCCTTTCAGAATGTACAGGCATTCCTCCCCATATCGTGTTCTTGCATACAGCATCCCATTTGCAACCATGTAGGAGGACAAATCTCCTGTGGAGCTTATATTTTCGTTCACCTTTTGCCATATTTGTTCCTTTCGGTATGTTGCAACCATGTGTGCTTGGAATGTCCCAATCATTTTATTGACCGCTTGTCTGGTGTCCTGCTTGTCTTCTATCTTACTTCCTCTGGTTGCTTCAGGTTGGTCATCCTCTTCCTTGTCTTCCCAGACATCATATAGTTCGGGCCAATATTCATCCATCATTGAGGGTATTACTGAGACTATTGTCTCATTGCTGAAGTATTTTAGCAGTTCTGCTCACTTGATTGATGGCGGATTGTCGGGCATTCGCAATGCTGGGGCTTCAGGCTTCGGTATTGCATAGATTGTATAGGACCTAGGCATTAGTTGAAAGAGGGTGGACGGCCCTTCTCCCACACTATCTGCTCTTCCACCAATTGTTTACTGCCATTCCCAGTCATTGATCATGGGGGACTCAGCATGGCTTGGGTCAATTTCTGTGCTTGGGGGACTCGGTCCTTCACTAGGTGGTCAAGGAGTTGGCTTGCATTGCCGCCGGGGATAGTTATTTGTGATCTTAATCTCAGTTTGGTGATATGGGCAATGGTCCACGTAACAGTGCGAAAAGTGCAGTTTGCTATGTTGGAGTTCCTTGGGTGGCATACTCCGCAAGGTGCACTGGTCACTCCAATCATTTCCCTTAGTGATTGAGCAGGGGCTTGCTGGGGGTACAGGGGCCTCATTGGGGTACTCAGTGTATGAGTAAGGAGGGGAGGTAGGGGAGGTATCTTGCTCAGGCTCCATTGTGTTTGATTCTTGCTTGTAGACTGTGTTATCCAAGATCTCATCCGATTCCTTTGTATAATGGTGGACATAGAGTGGGTTCAAGTCTGATTCTCCCTCATATATCCGGCAAAGGGTATCAGCTAAATAGTTCGTGCTTCCTGGTGTGTAGACTATCTTCGCATCATACTTTACAAAGGCACTGAGCCATCTAACTTGCTTTCTACACTGGTTTTTTCCAGTTCATAGATGTGTTAGGGGCTGGTGGTCTGTAACCATTGTGAAGGAATTTCCCATTAGTACATTGTGGAACCGGTTTAGTACCTGTACTATCACTAGAGACTCTTTATCGGTAGTTCCATAATTTGTCTGTATGTTGGTGAATTTTCTGCTATATAATGCAGCTGGTCAAGCCGTCTCGTAAGTGGGTCCCTGTCCTACCCATACTCCTATCCTAAATCTGAGGCATCTGTAACTAACAAAATTGGTCTATTGCTGCGTATGTCTATTGGTCATATGACTTGGTGTTCGACAATTTACTTATTCACCATTTCGAATGTGGTCTGATGCATGGCTGTCCATATGAATTCTGAGTTTCCTGTTAAGTCTGTTAATGGTGCTGTCAGGGTAGCATAGTGTGGGAGGAACTGGGCCAAGTAATTTACTATTCCTAGAAAGCGTTGCAATTCTTTCTTGTTTTGAGGTATCTTCCAACCTGCAATGGTCAATATCTTTTGGAGAGAGGGATGGATTCCTTCGTTATCTACTATGTGTCCTAGTACTTCCAGGTTGTTTGCAAAGACTACTGACTTCTTTTTGCTTGCATAGAATTTTGTCTTTCTGAGTCACTCACATACTTGGCGTATGTATTTTTCATGTTCTTCTCGTGTGTCTGAGAATATGAGGATATTATCAATGTATACCCACAGAAAATGATATAGGAATTCATTGAGAAGGTTTTCTATTATTCGCATAAATGTCGCTGGTGCGTTCATGTCTCCTTGTAGCATTAGCTTGCTAACAAATCCTCCAAATGGGGTTTTGAATAAGTTGAACCTAATGCTGTCTTTGTCCACTTGTGTTTGGAAGTATGTATTGCTTAGGTCAATCACTTCTGAATTTTTCTCATCCAATATGGTTTAGGATCTGCTATTGGTTAGTAATAGATGGGCTATCCGTGATTGTGTTATCGTTTCGAATTTTCAAATCCACCAGGGAGCGGATTCTTCTATCTAATTTCAGTTGTACAAATATAGGTGCTGCTCCAGGGAGTTCCTGTCGTACCATTACCCCTGCCCGCAATTTTTCAATAATCCAGCTCCTGAGTTTCTCCTTGTATGCTTCTGGGATCGAGTGTGTTGGTTGGTTTCTTAGATTGGTTAGATTCTTTAGCCGAATGTGATGGTTAATCTTATGTATGGGCGGTAGCGTTTCAGGTACCTTGTCCGGGAATACATCTCTGTATTCTTCCAATAATGTTTTTGACGTGGCGTCTGACACAGCAGCTCAGAATTCCCCGCTTGTTGGTTTGTATAGCATATACTGTTTGTTATTGGGAAACTCTACTACTATATCTCCATACCTGGTAAGGGCATTGTGTCTTTTTAGGAATGGCATTCCAATCAGGGCATCGTATTTTGCCAAGTTCCCTACCAACATATCCTGATTTGTCCATTTCTTTTTCCCGATCCCTATGGTTAGTCCACACTTCTTGTGGCTTGAGGAGTGGGAACCTTTCATTCCCATGTTGACTGTTGTTGCTTGGGGTAGGGGCTCTGTAGGTATGCCGTGGGTAGAGATAAAGGTAGTGCTAATAATGTCACAACCGATTGTTCCTGTATCAAATAGTACCTTTGCTGGATGCGACTCTATGTGAATCGTTCCTTCTAGAGCATCACGGGGTCTAATTGCCAGTACCGGTTGCATCCGGAGGCTTTCCATTTCCACTGAGTTAATTTCCACTTCATCGTACTCGGTTGCTTCCATGTGGTTTGTGCTCGCATCTCATTTTGCTGACTTTCCTTTTCCTCTCTTGGCATAACAGTCCTTTGCATAGTACCCCTTTTTCCCACATTCGAAACATGTGGCTTCCTGGCATCGTTTCTGCTTCTTATCTTTCTTATCCCGTGACCCTTTTCGGTTTGGTCGTTCCTTCCTTGTATTATCACATGATGATGATCCTTTACTGCCCCGCTGCTGGGGTGTGTACATTCGGTAAACTCCTGTTTTGTAAAGGATGGCATCGTTGCGTTCAGCTGTTTTGACAATCTTGTCAAAGGAGTCTCCATCTTCTTCCATGGGTTCTACCTCTTGACGTAGTCTGGGATGCAATGCCTCATACAGTCTCTGCCACATTGTATACTGGGATACTGTCCCATTGGGCAATCGTCCATGGTACATAAGAGGATCCAGTGCTACCAGTATTATTCTGTCTGTCTTTCCATTTTATACTTGTTGGATTTCCTTAAACTTCTTATACAGTTCTTCTGTATTAGTTGAGGACTGGAATCTGTCTTGCAAATATTTTATCAGAGTTGTTCCTTGTATTTTGTCCTTACTTTTATAGTGGTTCATCGCTTGATGATATGCTTCTTCTACCTTTCCTGTACAGAAACTTCCGAAGTCTGCTCCACTTCCTTCCTTTGTTTTGTCTACGCCGTACAGTGCAAAGTATTGGGAAGTGGTCATAACCCATCGGTCAAATGCCGCAGGTTTTAGGTCTTCCTTTTTACATGAAAATGTTGGCAGTAGGGGAAGCTTGAGCTTTGGCCCCTCCTGCCCGGCCGATTCTCTTTCGGACATACTGTGCTCAGATCCTTCACTGCTAGAGCTATCATCTGACGAGTTGTCTGATGAATCCTCTGGTGATTCGTCTGGCGGTCCTGCTGCTACCGATTGGTCTAATTCTTCCTTGTTGTCAGATTCTTTCTTTGTGGTATGGGCAGGTAAGGTATCTTTCTTTGGTGGTCGTGCTGGTGCCTTCCCCTTGCTAGCGTAACCAGTATGGGTACTAGGTTAGGTTTTATGTTTGGTTTCACTGTATCACTTGATACTTGTATTGTTTCGTGTGCTATCGGTTGATATACACAATATTTTATATTTGGTTTCACAGTATCGTTTGATACTGGTATTGTTTCATGTGCTATTAGTTGATATACACAATGTTTTATGTTTGGTTTCAAAGTATCGTTTGATACCTGTATTGTTTCGTGTGCTATCAGCTAATACACACAATGTTTCATGTTTGGTTTCACAGTATTGTTTGGTACTCGTATTGTTTCGTGTGCTATCAGTTGATACACACAAGGTTTTGGAATATCACTTATACTGGAGATAAGCTATATGCTATATTTAAAGACTGCTGATTTCCACGATGGAAACAGCAGACTTCGACTGACAATATTCTTAATATACTTGGTTGAACGGTTACTTCTCTGATCTCCTATTACACCCCTTTGAAGCCTCCTTTAGTAAGCAGTACTCGCTTTCTGTTGATCAGGAAGCCTTCCGCTCCTATGGTACCCCTATGTGACTAGGGCCTGGCCCAAACACATTACACCTAGGACTTTGAGGGAAAAGCCCAGGGAGGCGGGTTGCTGCCTTTGCTAACTTGTCAGTCCATTCGCTAAAGGTCTGCTGGGCCAAGTCTCAAGCTAATTGTCTTTCTACTTTATCAATTGGGAAGTCGCTCATTGACCCTTTTGGTTTCTTGGGTTGCTGTCTTTTTGTAAGGCCTTCTCATGGGACCTGCTTCTCACTTCGAGTCTCTAGTGACTCAGTGGTGTTGTGTTAGCGGAGCTGAACCTTTCTTGGTTCTGCCACTCCGTACTGCTAGCTTTGGTTGGATGCTTCGTAGGTTGATCAGACCTGGTCCGGGCAGGGTTCTAACTACTTGCTAAGGTTAAAAAAATGTAACATGTTTGGGCCTGGCCCTAGTTACGTAGCGGTACAATAGAAATAGATGGCTTCTTGATCAACAAGAAGTAAGCGCTACTTACTAAAGGAGGCTTTGAAGGGGTCTAATAGGAGTTCAAAGAAGTAACCGTTCAACTAAGTATATTAAGAATATTGTCAGTCGAAGTCTGCTGTTTCTATCATGGAAATCAGCAGTCTTTGAATACAGCCTATCGCCTATCTCCAGTATGAGCGATATTCCAAAACCTTGTGTGTATCAACTAATAGCGTACAAAACAATGCAAGTATCAAGTGATACGGTGAAACCAAATATAAAACCTAATCTAATAGCTGCACCGGTTACAGGTATGGTTGTTGATTGTATAGTTGATCATTGTCCTTTATTTTCATAAGTGTAGTATGGACATTGATAGGCGTGGCAACTGGTTTCGCTTCGCTTAGGTCAAATTATTCGAGGATCTCAGTAATATACCGTTCCTGGTAAATTTTGAGATTGTCTTTCGAGATTTGGATCTGCATGCCTAACAGTAGTGATGCTTGTCCAGAGTGGGTACATTGAAAATGGGATTGTGTAATGGGGGCAGCCCTAGGAAGATGGATCTCATGTTTGCGACCGTACCGAATAACTTCAAACTTATTGCCAACAGTTCACACATATGTAAGAGTAAAGTAAACAGTAAAATTTGATATCGTTAAGCCTGACGCTTCACTCAATTAAGGTCTCGAGAGGGTTGATTGTTGGAGTAGGAGAGTTCTCGCATAGACTTTCGGGCAGTTTTATCTTATACCTGAAACTCCCCCATCAGTTTACTCCAACCATTCGGGCACACCCTTCTCCGCTAAGGGTGGTCCGACATGTCTCCTGGCACACCCTGCAGGCATGCATGTGTCCACACAGTTTAGTCAGCGTTCACCATATGCGGTTATCGTTTCTGTGATGCATTTGCAATATGCCTGCCGGAGTGAAAACCTCTGCATATCAGTGTCTTACCAGTGGCTAACCATCAAGGCACCTCATGAACTAGACTATCTATGACACCCTTCCCATATGCGTTGATCTCTACTTGACTCCGGAAGCTACTGTGAGTGGTTTATCTATCTACTATTTACGGGTCTCGAGGTTCCGGTGTCTTCCGCAGGGCACGGTAGTCCGGAAGTGATCCAATGGGCGCTACCCATGACCACTACCTCGGATCTATCTTACCTGTGTTAGGAATCATGCTTTTAGTGTCTCTGCACTTCTATTTCAGAGCCTATACCGTTGGGGACACCTTTGGGCTTCGTAGGTGTAAAACTCTCCCAGTTGCCCGAGCACCACCTGGGATTACCTTCAGGACCCCCATGGTTAACACCCATTAACTCCGTCAGTTTTGGTCCATTTTACTCCGAACAACTTGGAGGAGTTACTCCACCTTCCACCCTATGCCCTCTTGTATATCCTGCGAACAGCTTACAGTCCACCGGATGGCAGCGACGTATACGGTGTTGCAAGCATGTCTGCAAAGTTTCCTCTTTGCTAGACTGCACACAACTACCCAACCGTTTGCCCATGACGTCCGAGCCTCCAGGCGGGGCCGGAGGGGTATGATAGGAATAATGTCTCCAATTTACAGCTTCCTCGACGCTACATAGCTCGCCCAATAGCATCCCCCGGAACCCCAGATTCCAGTATCATGCATGGCTTCGCATGACAAACATTCCAGTCAATTTTTCCCAACTCTTCGAGAGACATCGTATTGAAAGGTAGGGTAACTCAGGAGTTTGGGCAGGGTAACCCAAGCCCCACGGTAGGGTAACCTTGTCCAGCGGACCAGATAACTTTCCCCTGTTACCCTGTCTATCCCGTCGCTGGTGATAGACAATCCTGACCTGTCTCCAGTCCTGGCCTAGCTGAGCAACTGCCCCTTCAGAAGTCCCTAAGTACGCTCACACCGCTCCTGGGTGTATTCAGGTACCTTACTCCCTGACCAGCCAATTCTGTTCATTCTCGGAGCCCGGGCCATCCGGTCTCCGTAGGTCAAGTACTTACTTGCCTGCCGGTTCCTATCAGTTCGCCTCCAGGCTACAGGTATGGGTATCGGTTCCGTCTACCATAGCTCATGTATGTTGGGCCGTTACATTACTCCCATCTTCCCTACGGTCCGTCCCGGATGTTAGCATCGCCTCTTATTTCCACGAATCGCTTCCCCCAAGACCATATGGTCCCTGGGCTTGGACAGATATCTTTGGTGGAAATCCAGAACCGCCTGTAAGCCTGTCCGTTCTAGCATCTCATAGGGCTCCCATGAATTCTCCTCAGCCCCGTAACCTTCCCATGAAACTAGGTACTGGATGAAGCGCGACAGAAACTTCCCCTTCGCTCCTCTGTACCATCGGCTGTCCACCACAGCTGCGATAACGTAACTGGGCACATTGTCTACAAGTTCCGGGGTAGGGACTTCCTTGACCCTACCTCCTGCCGGATCCTCACGATAGGGTTCGAGCAACGTGACATTGAAAACTGGCTGGATGCTCCATCTGGTGGGCAGTTGGAGTTCGTAGGCCTAGTTACCCCCTCGACGGTGAACTACAAAAGGGCCAAACATCTGCTGGTCCAGCCTCCACATCGGATGCTTGGTGCAGATGTTCTTTCGGTTTAACATCATGCGGTCCCCTTTCTTTGCCCGCCCAGCGGTCACATCCTGCAAGGTAACATAGTCTGGTGATGGTAATCGTTTCTGGTCATGCCATTTCCGTTGTCTTTCTTGTGCCCCTTGAATCGTTTCTGGAATCTATTCCCAGGTTCCTTCCCATTCCTTGACCAAGAGCTCACTGCCAGGGTGTATTCCTTGAGTATCAGACATGACACCCAACCAGTTTGTCCTTGGGTTAAACCCATAGTTGATCTCTAATGGGGATAACCAGGTGGATTCTGATGTCGAGGTGTTGTACGCATACTCCGCAAGGGGTAACAGCGAAACCCAATCATCTTGTTGGTAGGAACAGTAACTACGCAAGTACTGCTCCAGTGTCTGATTAACCCTCTCGGTCTACCTATCAGTCTACGGGTGGAATGCAGTCGAAACGTTTAGTTTCACTTGCAACAAGTACGTTAGACTCATCCAGAACTGGGATGTGAATCGGCTATCTCGATCAGAGATCATTGAATCTGGGAGTCCATGAAGGCGCCAAACTTCCCTCAGGAATATCAAGGCAAGCTCCTTGATAGGTACCTCCGTGGTCAGGGGTATGAAATGGGCCATTTTCAAGAATCTGTCTACTATGACCCAGATCTTGGTATACCCTTCGGACTCTGGCAGCACTACAATGAAATACATTGAAATCGCTGTCCACGGCCACATGGGAATATCAATAGGTTCCTGCAGCCCGAACTTCCCGTGCCTGATTGATTTATTTCTTTGGCACGCATCACATATCCGCATGTAGTCGGTGATGTGCTCATCCATCTTAGGCCAATAGAAGTTAGTCCTAACCCTGCCAATAGTCTTATAACTCCCACAGTGTCCCTTGATTTGGGAGTCATATTCTGCCTTCGCAATTGTCTGCTTGAGATTCTGACCCTTGGGAACATACCACCTGTTCTTGTTCAGGAGTAAGCCCTTTTCCATCATGAAATGTCAGTCGACCTCCTTGTCACCGGCAGCTGTGGCCTTCAGGATCCTTAAGTACTCCTGATCTTCAGTTATCGCTACCCGCAGTTGATCCAAAAAGGAAGACTGGAGCTGAAATCCTTGGCACACCTGCAACACTTGTGGTCGCAAGATGTCCCATTCCAGGCTCCCAACCCACTCCCTGGGGCGAAAAAACGACTGTGGCAGAAAATCACTCCCCCCTTCAGGGCGGTAGTGCCTACGCCGCGGCAAAGCATCTTCCTTCTCACTCAACCGTCCTTCTCCGTAAACCACTTTGAAGTTAAATGGTTGCAGGAACTCAGCCCAGCGGTGCTGCCTTCGGTTAAGGACCTTGGTACTATTGAAGTACTCTAAATTCTTATGATCCGTATAGATCACCAACCGGTCCGTTACCGAGCGTAGCAAATGATCCCATTCCTTGAACGCCGCCAAGATGGCTATCATTTCCTTGTCATGGACATCGTAATTAATCTCGGCTGAGTGAAACTTCCTACTATGGTAGGCCACTGGATACCATCTCTCATCTTCACAGAACTGAGAGAGAACGGCTCCTAATGCAATGTCACTAGCGTAGGTTTCCAGCCACGTTGGCCGTTCAGGGTCAAAATGTGCTAGAATAGTTTTGGACATGAACCCTTCCTTCAAATGGTTGAAGGCCTGCTGACAAGCAAGTGTCCATTCCCATCGGACATCCTTCTTTGTCAAGTCTGTCAGAGGTTTCGCTGTCTTGCTAAACCCTTCTATGAACCAATGATAGAAGTTGGCAAAGCCCATAAAGCTTTGAACATCGACGACACATGTCAGAGGTGCCCAATCCCTGATTGTCTCCACCTTCTCCGACAATATAGAGATCCCCATAATGGAGGTCTTGTATCCAACGAATTGAACCTCCCGTTGGTGGAAACTGCACTTCTTCATGCTTACACATAGTCTAGCTTTCCGCAATTTCTCCATCACACGTCTCACCATCGCGACGTGCTCTTCCACAGTTTCGGAGTAGATCAGGATGTCATCCATGTAAACGATGACTCCTTCATCAATGAGATCAAGAAAGACCTCATTTATCATGCTTTGGAAAGTTGCTGGGGCATTACACAACCCAAACGGCATGACTGTGTATTCATATAGTCCATATCTGCACTGGAAGGCCATCTTCCATTCCTCACCTTCTGCCATCCTCAGAAGGTAGTAGCCGTTCTTCCAGTCCAACCTGGTGAACACACCAGCTTTTTTTAACCTATCTTGCAGTTCGTTCATCAACGGTAGAGGATACTTGCTCTGCACCATGATTTTGTTCAGCGCTCGGTAATCTATTACCAGTCTTAATGTAGCATCCGGTGTTGGCATGAAGAGGATAGGGGATGCTGCTTAGGAACTGGATCGCCGTAGCTTTCCTGTTCGCAGCATGTCATTGAGATAATCCCGGATTGCGTTAAGCTCCTTTTCTGATGACAGATAGATAGGCCCAAATGGAGATTGAGTTCCGGGTTGCAACTCAATTGTATGGTCATACTTCGTGTACTCCGGTAACGCCTCTATCCGTTCTTGACTGAAGATATCCCCATAGTCCTTATACTCGGGGAGTAGCTTAACTGTAATGTCGGCACACTCCTCATCGGAGAATTGCACAATTCCCAATAGGTACACATTACTAGGGTCTTCGGCTAATAACTCTTCATCGGTCATGAACACTTACCGCCCCTGCTCTGCCAGGTAGTTAGCCTTGCAGAAATCTGGGTGCCAGGTTAGTGATCTCGTCTTCCAATCTATGTCGCGGTTATGGTCTCTCAACCAAGACATAGGTAGGTACCCATCCACCTTGGTGTAAGGCATATATGAGACTACAAAGAGAATCTCATTGTGGTGGTCACCTATCCTCATCTCTAATGACTTGGTATAGTGTAGACCTGACCCAGGAATGTGATTACCGCTAGCGTCACTTATCGGCACGTGTACCTTTCATCGCACACAAGGTGCCTGAGTTTGCTTAACCCATCAGCTACTAAGCACCAGTCTAGTAGCTTCACCATCGAGTAGCAGGAGCGCTTCCACGCTAACCTGTCTAGCTCCTATCTTCCAGTCTAACTTGACCGGCAGGTGGATAGACTTAGTATGACGAGGCAAGTTGTCACACTTCTGCCTCTTCGCTTGTCTTCGTGACTTAGTCATCTTGGCTGAGTAATTCACTTTAGTCTCTTACCTTTCAACACCAGAGCGGCCACAACGGGTCGGTAAACGTTAAGGGATTCGGATTCGTCGTTTTATCAATAACTAGGGTGTTTACTATCACGCCAGCATGATTTCGGGTACTGAGCCCTCCTCAGGTAAACTTGAAAATAGCATCATTTATTTGATCAAGTCCAGCCTGGACCACTTGCGCTTGTACTAAACAGAACAATTTTTTCCCCAAGGTGGGTAGAAGTCCACTGTCGGACCGGTTTCATATGAAGCAGCCTTGCTCCCCCAAGGTTGAGTGTCTCCTCGAGCAGAACCTCACCCAGCCTGAACCGAAATAATGTCCTATGACTTGCCCATCCAGCTAAGGAAATCCTGAAAGAAATTGGTATAACTAGAACAAAGGCAATAACCAGAAACCCAACAAAGAAGAGATAGCCCAGTACACTGCGCACGGCCCGCAATATCTACTGGCCCACACCGCCTGGATGTAGTCAGTATCAGGGTCATTTATGCGCTAGAAGGGTACTTACCGATCTCCGAAGCTACCTCCGTGGCTCATGTCCATCTATCCCTCAGTGGTCTGTGACTATGGGTTAATAAGGTTACACCTTAAATAGAATGGGTTCTTACCTATTCCGATCCGTCAGTATCAACCTCCATGATCTGAGGTGATGCCTGGCGGACTTCAAGTATCTTTGACGTGGAAGCCGCAGGTGGTGCTTCAATGCACTTCAGCTGCTTGTCTGTCCCTGTGGGCTCGCTTACGGGGGCTGACCGTTTCAACCCATAAGCCTGTTTGGATAAACTAACGACTGGGGACGTGGCGGTACACTTCCTCCAGAAGTGACCACCTTGTCCACACTTGGTGTACTGGTTGTGCTTTCTCTGACATTTGGTCAAAGTCGACGGGATTTCCTTATGCTCTATTGCAGACTCAGAAGTCGCTGGCTTTGCCTGTCTCCCCGCATTGAAATGAGTAGGTTTCGCAGACCTCTGGTTTCGTGTGCACGAACCTTTTTCCTTCTTCTTGAACCTGCCTGATGTCAAGGGTCTATCGTCCTTCTTCTCAGCGGGTTGAGACCAGGGGGCTGGGTGGATGACACGGTTACTGAACCAGTTGTTGTCCTCCAACGTGTACCCAACCTTCTGCAGAAGATCAAGGTACTCGTTCAGGTCGGTGGGAGGGGCTCCTTAGGTGCCCGCGCATTCCGCACCTCTTGTGTGATGCCTGATCGAACCTTGTCACGTACCTGTACTGGATCTGTATAGCTAAGCTTATACATATGATCAATTATCTTATCCAGGTACTCATCGATGTGATGGGGCTTCATCACAAGTTAGCGCCACTCAAGAAGGGATCAATCCCGCAGGGCCTGGTCTCCGCCGAAACTTCGTTCCAGCCGTTCTCCGAACCCTTTCCACGTCCGCAAGGGGTTGCTGTCTTTGACAGGGATACCAGTGCGCTTGGTGGCTTCCTTGTTAATGTGCCCATGCAACCCCAGATACCATGCCTGGGTGGAGTCTTCAAGAAGAGGGATCACCAAGTTTACCTTATCTATGTCGGTTAACTTGCAATCCGTACAGTAGTCAAATTTGCCCTCTACTAAGGTCAAGAAGCTCGCGAGTTCTGTAACTTTGCCATTGAATGGAGGGATACCACTCAGCTTCTCCGGCTTCTTCTGCCAGTGTCTGGGTATTGGCCTAGATGTCGAACCAGTACCCGTCAGGGCTCTCGCCAGCCTCTTGGCCCGGCGATCCCCCCGTCGTTTCTTCTCATTGCTCTAGTCATCTTTGCAAGCACTAAGGAAGCGGGTCAAATCCGGGAGAGAATCTCCATCATCATCATCATCCAAGCTGTCATGGTCAGAGTCCCTTGGATCTCCGCCTGCTCCCACTGTACCACCTCCAGGTGGGGCATTTCCGTCCCTACTACCTCCAGTGTTCCAGCCTTGGGATTCCCGGGGTCTATCGTACCAATCAAACCATTCCCCCTGGCCATCCTGGTTACCATCCTCTGGGGGGTTAGCCCCTGATAGTCCTGATGGCAGTGGTGGAATAGGGCATCGCCCACTCTCAGGAGTTGGGTTGGGCGCCATCTCTGTTCTCCACAGAAAAGACTGCAACTCTGGACAACTCAAGGGTTGCATCGGGGGGCCAGCGTCCCTCCATGACCCACAGTACCCACAGGTCGGTCGTCCATCTCCTTCTTTCTCCCTACTTCTATGCCTCGCCGGGGTCCGTGGTCCCTTCTTACACGCATAGAAGTGGTAATGAATCCACCCCATCCGGGTCTCTTCCGACTTACAGCCTGATAGACAGAACTCGTCTTGGCTGTCCGAATCACCACTTGTGATGGTGGGGAGACCGGCGGGAAGACTTGGCTTCGTGGGTGCCGTGGGGACGACCAGTGCTAAAGGACCGGAGCGAGCAGGCGTCGCAGGCCCAGGGATTGGAGTCCCTCGTGATGGAGCCATGGGTGTTCGCTCCTCCTAGCCTCTTACCTGTTCGAAGAATCCTGGTGACGCTGCACCCAGTGGCCGGAACCCTGGGGTAGCCAATAGTGCTGGTGGGAATGCTGTGGCAGGGAAGGTATCTGAAGCGGACAACGAAACTGGCAGAGGTGTGGGTCTTGAGGCGGCGAGGGGAGGTACGGGAGTTGCAACTGAAGATGTTGCAGGGGAAATGTTCGGAGCTGGGGTCAGACGAGGAGTAGGGTCAGGTGTATCTGGTGCTGTGATACCCTTCGGTTTGGACAGCCTTTTCCTTACTCAACGTCCCTCAGTTGGTCCCACCGCTCGGCTGCCCCACCTACTGCGGGAAATTGAGGGGGGGACCGACAGGGAGCCTGTAGATGCTCTGGAGAAGGACGAGGTATAACTGTAGCCCTCACCTTTCAGGTATTGCAACAGCCGTATACCGATTGGGCTCAAGTATGCCCCCCACCGGTCGTCTCTGGCTCTCACGCCGAACTCCATGCCGAGGTTCTCAGGCTTGGTATGGACGAGCGGGAGTGGGGGCGCAACCTCTAGCATCAGTACATCATTCCCAGCATGAATACTATACCCTCCTTCAAAAGCCTTTTCCAAGGCCGCCATCCGAGTCCTCAATGCCTGCTGATCTCTTATCATCCGCAGGTATGCCTCCTACTGCACCCTCATCTATTCAACCACTGCCGTAGTGATCTGTATTCGGAACACCTACTGCTGCTGGGTGTTGCAGTTCTTCAGTTCCCGCTTCGCTTCCTCAAGCGACTTGGCTACTGCCCAGACGATATAAGGTCCGACGAATTCGCGGGAGAACGCACTAAAGGGAACTCCGTGCGGCGGGGGAGGGAGCATGTTGTGTACTGGGTAGGGTCTTGGAAAAATGAGAGCGCCGCAGCGCGAGGGTCTGTAATCAGGAGGTCAAGACATTCAGTAGATAACTGAATAGTAGCGGCCTCCACGAGCAGCTGGTGGCCGTCCTAGTCGATACCGCCAACATCCGCAAAAACTGATGCACAAAACATGTTGGCAGTGTTCTCATCAAGGTCAAGGTCAGAATGCCAGTAGGATTCCATTCTGGTTCGAAGTTCGGTAATAGCCATTGCGCTTTCCACCCTGGGCTACTTGTTCTAGACAAGGCTACCAGTATTCATGCAAGGTCGGTGCCAAAGGTCGGAAACAATTAATCCCGAGAGGAGTTAAGTGAGGAGCTCACTTAACAATATACTGTAATGGGGGCACCCCTAAGAAGATGGATCCCAAGGTTGCGACCGCACAGAACAACTTCAAGCTTATCGCCAAAAGTTCACACATATGTAAGAGTAAAGTAAACGGTAAAACTTAATATCGTTAAGCCTGACGCTTCACTCAATTAAGGTCTCGAGAGGATTGATTGTTGGAGTAGGAGAGTTCTCGTATAGACTTTCAGGTGGTTTTACCTTATGCCAGAAAGTCCCCCATCAGTTTACTCCAACCATTCGAGCACACCCTTCTCCGCTAAGGGTGGTTGGACACGTCTCCAGGCACCCCCTTCGGGCATGCATGTGTCCACACACTCTAGTCGTCGTTCAGCATATGCAGTTATCATTTCTCTGGTGCATTTCCAATATGCCCACCGGAGTAAAAACTTCTGTGCATCGGTTTCTTGCTAGTGGCTAACAGTCATGTCACCTCATGAACTAGACTATCCATGACACCCTTCCCATATGCATTGATCTCTACTTGACTCCGGAAGCTACTGTGAGCGGTTTATCTATCTACTATTTATGCGTGTCGGGCTTCCGGTGTCTTCCGCAGGACACGGTAGTCCGGGAGTGATCCAATGGGCGCTACCCATGACCACTACCTCGGATCTACCTTACCTATAGTAGGAATCATGCTTTTAGTGTCTCCGCACTTCCCTTTCAGAACCTGTAGCGTTGGGGACACTTTCAGGCTTGGTAAGTGTAAAACTCTCCCTGTCGCCCCGCACCACCCGGGACTACCTGCGGGACCCCCACGCGTAATACCTGTTAACTCCGTCAGTCTTGGTCCGTTTTACTCCGAACAACTTGGAGGAGGTACTCCACCTTCCACCCTATGCCCCCTTATATATTCGGCGAACAGCTTACGGTCGACCGGACGGCAGCGACATATATGGTGTTGCAAGCATGCCGCCAGAGTTTCCTCTTTGCTAGACTGGACACAACTACGCAACCGTTTGCCCATGACGTCCGGGCCTCCAGGCGGGGCCGGAGGGGTATGATAGGAATATTGTCCCCAATTTACAGCTTTCTTGACACTATGTAGCTCGCCCATTAGCATCCCCCAGAACCCCCGATTCCAGTATCATGCATGGCTTTGCGTGACAAACATTCCAGTCAATTTTTCCGAACTCTTCGACAGACTTCGTATTGAAAGGTAGGGTAACTCAGGAGTTTGGGCAGTGTAACCCAAGCCCCAGGGTAGGGTAACCTTGTTCAGCGGACCAGATAACTTTCTCCTGTTACCCTGTCTATCCCATCGCAGGCGAAAGACATTCCTGACCTGTCTCCAGTTACCCGGCCTAGCTGAGCAACTGCCCCTTCAGAAGTCCCTAAGTACGCTCACACCGCTCCGTGGTGTATTCAGGTACCTAACTCCCTGACCGGCCAATTCTGTTCATTCTCGGAGCCCGGGCCATCGGGTCTCCGTAGGTCAAGTACTTACTTGCCTGCCAGTTCCTACCAGTTCGCCTACTGGCTACCAGTATGGGTATAGGTTCCGTCTGCCATAGCTCATGTATGTTGGGCCGTTACAGATTGTATTTTGTCAATACACATATCGACTAGTGAGGGTTTTCCAGCTATTAGTATATCGTCAACGTAAATGCAACCAGGGAGGTTTTTTGCTACGAGAATGCATGGGGCGAAGTCGGTAACTTTAAGGTCCATGGTTTCGTGGGTTTTGGTGAGCCGTTGACAACAGAGTCGTAGGGATTGCTTGAGTTTATAGATAGCTTTCTTAAGCTTTCAAACCTTTCCTGGTTCGCGATACCCTACAGCCAGCTCCAAGTAGCTCTCCATGTCTATGTTGCCATATAGGAAGGTGCTTTTAATGTCGATTTGGCGGAACTTATAACCATGTTTGACAGCTACTCCCAGCAGGAGTCTCAGAGATTCTAACTGAGCAACGTGGCGTACACTTCTTCATAGTCTTCGCCTGAGGCTTGGTTGAAATCTTTTGCAAAGTATTGTGCTTTCTGACGCTTGAGCGTGCCATCCTTTTTGACTTTGGCCTTATAAACCCATCGTCCAGTTAATACCTTTTTTCCACTTGGTTTTTCCACTTCCACTCCTACTTCTCATTTTCTCAGTACCTTCGTCTCTTCGTCCATGGCGTTCTGCCATTCATCCCTCTCCTGCAATTCCATGGCCTCTCTATACGTATTAGGGTCTGGTATGTGATACATAAGACCAACAACCATATATCTTTGAAGATTCTCTTCTTCATTTTGAAGCTGTTCATCAAGTGCCTCTCTTCTGTCTTGAAGAAGCTGCATCTTGTCCTCTGTCAGGCCTTCCAGCTTACAATCCCACTCATTTCCTTTTGTCTGTCATTGTGGAGATCGTATCTTCTTTTCTATTTGCAGCCCGTCTTTGTCCTATACTTTCTATGTCTGATTTCGTTCACGAGTAGAACGACAGGGTGCTGGAGGCACTGAGGAGGAGGTATCTGCAGTAGGAATTGGTGTTGACTGGAATTCGCCCAGCATAGAGGTATTCGGAGGTGGTACTGGTATTGTTGGTTTTACTAGGATAGATGTCCCATCCTTATCAGTATGTTCCAATTCACTGGATTGATCTGACTTTTCCTGCTCTTCTCTTTCTGTTGTTCGTTGAAGATATTCAAATGATACCCCTTTTGTCTTTCCAAATTTCACAACCCTTGCTTCGATCGCAGTATGCCGCTTAGCTATATAAATCCGGTAAATAGTTGGACTGGAAGTGTAGCTGACTTGGTGAGCTTTTTCTGCCGTCTGGTCAAACTTCCCTCACTTCTCAGCTGGGACATGTACCATGACATCGGTGAACCAGGGATGGAGATGACTAATCACATGTTTCATTTTGTATAGTTGTGGAAAAGGTGTTGTTTTTATTGATGAATGCCTGGGATGGTTGTAGAGGTAAGGCGCTATGGAATAGGCTTCTCCCTACAATGACTGTCGCCCAGTTGGCATCATATATCATACCATTGTTGTAAGGGTACGATTCAGCCTTTCTGCGACTCCGTTTGATTCAGGGTTATAGGCTAGTGATGTGGTGTGGATGACTCCTTTTGTGTTTAAGAATTCAGACACTTTCCGGTTCAGGTATTCGGTTTCTTGGTTGCTATACAATCACTTAACTCGCTTACCAAATTGGGTAAGTACAATTTCCCTGAAGTGTTTTATGGCAATTTCTGCTCCGTCCTTTGTTTTCAGTAGATAAATCCAACAATACCTGGTATAATCATCTATAAACGTCATGTAGTAGAGATTCTTTACCAGCGTGGACATGGACATTTGACCACTAAGATCGGAATAGACTTTGTCGAAAGCTGACTTGGTTTCGATGTCCCTTGACTTTGGTTTTACATGCGTGGTCTTGTTCCTATTGCATGTTATACAGTGAAAGTCTGATGGAGGAGCAATAGGGGTAGCATCCTTGTAACAATCCTTAATCACACTCGGATGTCTAAGGGCTTTGTGCTGTTCTTCGTAAACTGAAACAAAGGATTTCTCATTACTCATCCTAACATACCACAACCCACTTTTCTTATCTGCAACCATGAAAATCCTCCTTTTCTTCTCCAACATCCGTCTTCCTTTTTCTACCGTGACCTTTACTCCAACATCATCCAATCGAGATTCAGGTACCAATGAGTATCGCAACGTGGGTATATACAATGCTTGTTTGATGATGACTTTATGTTTAGTTCCATCCAACAGGCACAGGTAGGGGTAAGCACCTGCGGATACAGTTGCCTGGTAAATTCTACCGTCTGCTGTTACTATCTTTTTAGAGGAAGGCGTAAGACTTTAGAAGTTACCAGAATTGGGTGATGTGTGGTTCAATGCTCCAGAATCACACAACCATTCCCTTGAGACTTCCCCAGTTGTCGTACTGCAGACAACCTCTTCCTTTGGTGTAGAAGGTTCCCTGGCTTTCGCCATAAGAACCGTGACTGTAGCGTTGGTAATAGCTGTAGTGTTTTGCTGGTTGTCTCATTTCTCCATTTTAGCTTTTTCCTTTGAAAGACCTTGACATATGTTGGTATTGTCGGTATCACTTTTCCCACCTCTTGCTGCACACCATGTGCAATGCATTTGTTTCTTGTTCTTGAAAGATACAGAAAGTACCTTTTTCTCCTCTTTACCTTTCCCTTTTTCTACTGCCCTACTTAGAAAGTAATTCCTAACATCCACATATCTGGTTGTCTTTCTAGCTGACAAGACATCGCATTGATCTGGGTACAATTTGTTGATGGTTAGCATGAAGACAGTACCCTTGACCCCTTCTCCTTATGTCCATACTCGCATCGCGGTTCAAAATTCATTGGTTGTTTCATCATCACCAGATGAACATCGTTGGGCAAGACGTTTTCATACAGTTTTGAACTTTGTGGCATGGTCAGAGATGGATTGGGTGGAGACAAGTTTGATTTTCCAGATGGCTTCAAGTAGCATCATGTTGGTAGCCAGGGTTTGTTTATTGAATCAATCTTTGAAGGCTTGCTAGACCTCTGCTGCTGAACTTTTGACACAGCTGTCAGCATGGTAGATGGAGTTTACTACTTGGTAGAGGTGGAATCTAGCTTTAGTATCCTTTTTCTTCCACGTAGTAACTTTTGCAGCATCGTCAGATACTCCAATCATAGGGATATCAGGCTTCATTTCCGTTCCAAGTACTACTTCTGATAGTCCGAGGACTTCGCAGGCAACCAGCCAGGCTTGCACCCAAGTCTGGGAGTTCCCTTATCCTTGTAGTTTTGAGTAGTTGGTTACGGATACCTTGAAGACGGTTTCGGTATCATTCGACATATTGCTTTATTATAGTGTAGAACCGTGTAACGTGTTTGGGCCAGGCCCTAGTCACGTAGCGGTACGATAAGAGCAGATGGCTCTGTGGTCAACACAAAGCGAGCGCTGCTTGCTAAAGGAGGCTTCGAATGGGGTGTAATAGGACATCAAAGAAGTAACCGTTCAATCAAGTATATTTTAAGAATACAGTCTGTCGAAGTCTGCTGTTTCTATCGTGGAAATCAGCGGTCTTTAAATACAGCATATCGTTTATCTCCAGTATGAGCGATATTGCAAAACAATGTGTGTATCAACCGATAGCACACAAAACACTTGAGGTATCAAATGATACCGTGAAACCAAACATAAAACAATATATGTATCAACTGATAGCACACAAAACAATACAAGTATCAAACAATATTGTGAAACCAAACATAAAATGATCTGTGTATCAACCGATAGCACACGAAACAATACAAGTATCAAACGATACTGTGAAACCAAACATAAAACAACCTAGTACCTGTACTGGTTACACTCCCAAAATAAAACTAACAATTTCACCAAATAAAACAACCTAATGAAATCCTAATAGCCGGTAATGCGCTATTCTCCTGAAAGTCCGCTTAGGACCGATCCTCATCGTCATCGCTACCCTGCAACAATCTCATCTTGCCCTGCGACATCCATTCCGCTCCTGCCAACCATGCTTCCAAGCACTCCCCACATGGCGCTCCGTGCACAAAGCAACCTGACTCCCAGTCGTATGGCGGGTCCACAAAGTTCCGTACTATCCGGTCCTTGTATTCCTCCGTCACGACATCGATTCGTCCGCAATCCTCGCAGTGATCAATGTAGAATATCTTCCAGTCTGCGCTTTCTGGAATTATCTCTCGGTACAGCAGGTACCCCAAAATGAGGTCTCGTGCCTTTATGCTGACTTCTGCATAGGTTGACATTTTGTTTCTTTCGCGTAAGGATAAGTTTTGTAAGAGGGTAAAGGTTTGTAAGAGGGTAAGGTTTGTAAGAGGGTAAGGTTTGGAGGTCCAGTAGTGTGGTCTGTTTTCTTCAGCAGTTTAGAGGGATGGTGGGTGGTATTTATGGTTTGGTGGTGACCTCGCTTAGGTGTTGGCCTCACTTACGTGTCGGCCTCGCTCAGGTCTTCAGGGGAAGGGGGGTACTGCTTAATTTTGGTCTCTTCCATCTCCATGCAACCATCACTTTTTCCTGTGCTCAGGTAGCACCCGCTACCGAAGCGGAAAACATCTAACACTGATTCCCCACATATTCGTCCCATCAATTCTCTTGTTATTTCTAAGCATTTGTTGAAGATTTGTATGAATAGTCGGTGTGTAAGGTATCGTCTAGGGATAATATCACGGTTCACCACTAGTCCCATTAGCTGATAGCACAGTCTCCAAGGCACTTGCTCATAGTTTGACATCGTAAGGCTGTTGGATTGGGTGTTCTTTCCTTTAGCTATTGCCAGTACTCCGCCTCGGCCAGGCAGGCTAGGTATGCTGCTTCATCTTCCATTACCCGATTTTCATCTTCGCCGCTTTCAAAATCGCTCTCGAAGTGGGCTGACCAAAATCCGTCCTGTATCCCTTGGTCCGTGTCCGGGCGCAGGTGTTGGAGTTCTGGTAGGGTTGGGCTCCCCACCACCGTCACATGGTTTATTGTAGAGGGTAGCTCGTCCTCCGGTTTATTGTCTTCCCACCATTGATTCACCAATTACATCGCATTTTCCAATCCTGCAAGGGGTTCCTAGCTATTCTCTGTTTCCGGGTACCCCACTCATTTCACTAGGAATTGGTCGCGGTCATACCATCTTCTGTGGTCTCCTATGGTTTCCACTTCCCGTTCCGGTTTCTCGTTAATCACGATCGGGGGTGGTTTTGCGTGGCTCCTGGCAGGGAAGGAGACATCATTGTTAGGGCGGTATCTTTTCACGGTGGATGCGTGGAATGTCACCTCTCGGTTTCTGTACATTCTGCCATCCATTGCTACCGCGGAATTTTGTGTATGCTCATCGTATCCGATTGTCTTGAATGGTCCACGCCAGCACGGTTGCAATTTCTTGCTACGTCCTGCTTGTGTTGCGAATAAACTTCCGTATACCAGTAACAGATTACCCTTTCCTATCGGTGTATGGTGTCTGCGTCATTTTGCTGCCGTTCTCGTGCTTCTAAATTGGGCCATTTTAATCGCATTGAATGCCGCGTTCTGGATTGCTTCGTGCCTGTTTAATAATTCGTCGGCGGCCAGTACTGCGGAGTTCTTGAAGTTTGCTAGGGGCAGTAGTGGGTAATTCTTTCCGAAAATGGCCTGATATGGTAACATACCAAGAGTTTCTGACCATCCCGCATTCAGGTATGCTGCTGTCTCTGGTATGGCATCAAACCAATTATTTCGTCTGGCGTTGACTAGGTTTCAGAGAGCTGTCGTCAATTCGCGAATTTTTCTTTCGACCTGTCCATTCGTTTCGTGATGGCCTGGTGCCGCCTTGATATGCTCAATGCCTAACGATCGACAATGTTGTCTCCACATATGTGACTCATATCGTGGGTCCGCATCGCTTACTAGAGATGTTGGGTAGCCATGGGTTGTAAATATTTTCTTGCGTAGAAGTTCCCAGGTTGTTATTGTTGTTACTTGCTTCGTTGTAGGTATGAGCCACGTGAATCCTGAAAACCTACCCATGGCAACTGGTGTAATGTGTTCGGGCCAGGCCGTAGTCACATAGCGGTACGATAGGAGCAGATGGCTTCGTGATCAACACGAAGCGAGCGCTACTTGCTAAAGGAGGCTTCGAACAGGGTGTAGTAGGAGATCAAAGAAGTAACCATTCAACCAAGTATATTTAAGAATACTGTGTGTCGAAGTCTGCTGTTTCCATTGCGGGAACCAGCGGTCTTTAAATACAGCATATCGCTTATCTCCAGTATGAGCGATATTG
>PYWC01000055.1:768981-790619 GCA_003182015.1 Tuber magnatum
CGCCTAGTACCCTCCTCCCCCACCCACCCCTCGATCCTCCCAGCAACATCCCCAACCAGTCTCTCATACACGTCCCCCAAAAAGAAAAGCCCGCAATGCGCGCCCACTTCGTCCACCCCCGTCATTTCAACCTTAATCCAGCGGGCGTCCGGTGTGCGTGGGATCAGGCAGAACTTCCTCTCACGTTTCGTCCTTTGTGGGGTTTCGGGCATCGGGGTTGGGCAGTGTGTTGGCGAGGGGGTTGGCGATGGAGAGGGGGAGGGGGACGGTATGGAACTCTGGCCCATGTAAGCAGGTGGCTCTAGAATACCTTTTAATCGTCGCTCTTCCCGTTCCATTCTCTCCTTCTCTAACCGTTGTCTCTCCACCTCACCATCGTGTTGAGTGGCAGATTTCCTCTTTTCCTTCTTTTCCTTCTCGCGTTTCTTCCGCTCAGTCTTTTCCAATGCCTTTTCCCAGTCTTTGACTACTTTTTCGTAATCTTTCACGCTCTTCTCCCACAGTTTCATTGCCTTCGCAGCCGCCTTCTCAGCAGCTTTGCGCACGTTTGCGTCCGGGATTTGCGAGTAGTCAAATTCTGTGGGTTTCGGTGGTGGCGGGGAGATTAACGGAGGCGCCGGTGCGGAAGCGGTGGGATAAGTGGGGATAGAAGGGGGGGCATGGTCGGGCATCATGGGCTCAGGCACCACTGCTGTGGCTTCTGGGATAGGCACGGGGGTAGATCCACTTGGTTTATCCTCGCAGAACGCCTCGTTATCGGATATCGGGTCGGCCTCCAGTTGTGCCATTTCTCCAGCCGAGGAGATAGTACTTGTGCTAAGGTTACTGGAGTGCGCTCTGGGGGGAGGCGAGTTGACACCAAGGTTCATTTCCCGCGTCATTTCTTGTAATTCGCTACCGCCCGACCCCTCCACTCCCGCGTCCGCAAGGTCAAACAAGCGCTCTGGGTGCACTGCTGCAGGTGCAGGTTTCGGCGGATCCTGGGAGCGTCCGGTGGAGGATGTGTAGTAGTTTATGAAACGCACGCGGATTGTTTTACCGTCTAGGGTTTGTTCACCAGTTTCGAGTTTTCGGATGGCGTTGTAGCGGTTTCTCAGGCCTGAGGGATCGGCGAGGCAGCCACTATTTCAATTAGTTTAGCAATTTCGGTACAGAGGGCGATCAGTGCAGAGAACGAACCCGAACTCAAGATGCGACATCAAGTACTGCCCCGTCGCAGAGGTGAGATGGGAATGATGTTTATTGATAAACTTTAATGCCGAATCCCAAGTTCCCTCTAGGAACCTATTAGCACACCGGCCCCCCCGTGAGGATATTGTCATTTGTACATACCCTGCTTACTCTGCACAATCGTAAAATTCCGCTGTGGTCTCATATCAAAAAACTCATCCACACTGCTTCCAGAATGTGCCGTAGACAACGAAGCCGTACTCGAATTTGCCCCTGCATACACCCCCTCACCCTCAGCTGACCCACCCCCCTCTTGAGCACTCTTCCCCTCCGACCTAAACAGACTCCCCAACCCAGCGGATATAACCCCCGGATGCATCCCTAAAAACGGCGAATCAAATGTGACAACCCCCAAAATCCTATGCCTAAATCCCCCCCGCTCGTTCCTTAGCAACACCACCTCTGCCGCCAGAATCCCTCCCATGGAGTGTCCAAGCAATACCACATCCGTGCCCGGATTCTCGAACTGCGCAAGCCATTTGGAAAACCCATCCGTCGCGACGGATATGTTGTGTCTGGTCTTGAACTTTGGATACACCTTTGTGTGAACGCCCCAGCCCAAGTCTTCCAGAGTGACGGACAACAAGTTGTGAAGGTGTGCGGGGAAGCTCTGGAAGCTCGTTTCGTTGCCCATAAAGCCGTGAATATAGACTAAAAGGAGTTTCCGCTTCCCCCTGGGGTGAGGGTCTGGAGTGGACTTGGAGGCCGCAGGGGTTTGCATTGCCGGATTGTAGTCCCCGTGCGAGTAGGAGTAAGAGCACGAATCCCCAGCCGGTGGTGAGAGAGAGTAGCTTGGCGGTGGAGATCGTGGAACTGTCAGCTCCCGTGGCGGCAGTGGAGGTGGTACACCTGGGCCCGGCAACTCCGCGATGGGGCCATTCTTACTGTCCATGTTTGTTCCGCGTTCGTCCGTTGGTTTGTTTCTTCAGCGAAGTCGAGTTATGCCGGACGATGAGGCTGCAAGCCTTGGCAGACGGCACGGCAGATTATATACTAGTACGTTTGGGGAATGCCAAGAGTGCCGCGCGCCCGACTCAATCGCATCGGATGCGATTGACTCGCTTAATCAAAACTTCCTTCTATCATACTCGTATTTCGTGGATGCCAACCCGTCATAGAATGCAATACGAGCACAATATTATATTATGGTCCCAGGGGATACCGGTACGCCCATCTACGAGTAACTTACCGTGCTCAACGTCGAGTTCACCGGAGCCCCGGATGCACCAATCGACCAGACGGTGTCGCACGTGCAGATTGAATTTATTTCTACCGGTAACGAGAGATCCAGGCTTGTTTCGCGATATGGGGTGTGTTGGAATTGGTGCGTTGCCTATGTTTCTTTTCCCCTGTTCCTGCATGTGGCGGATAGATGTCTGGCCATCCCAGGGCTTCGGAGGAGGAATGGTTGGATGGATAACCTTACAGACCGTGTAAAGAGATCTCTTGGCGAGGGCCGGCTAAAGGTGTTCTTTTTGGAATATGAAGTGGTGGCTTAAGTCACTACTGGAGAAACGTGCGACCGGCAAGTTAATTGTGGCGGACCCCTGGTATTAATTATCCTTGTATCATACGGAATCCGCAGTTCCCTCGGCTTGCTTAGTAATACTCACAAAAGCTTCTATCATGCCGGTATCATGCTGTTGTATATCTCCTCCTTCTCACCAATCAACACTCCTTCCCCATAAATCTGGTCCAGCCGCTTATTTTCGCCGGAGGCTCAATTTCACATGCCCGACACCGTAACGTACTGTACATAAGCTTGCTCCCGCCGAACAATAACTGTATCATCATGCTTGCCCAAGACTACAAGTAAACAAAAGCCACCATCAACGCAACCCCCCATACTCGTACTGTATCCATAATCCAAAATAAAATATCCCCCCCCCNTAGCCAATTCCCCCAAAACCCCTTTTTAACCCCCGCCTTCCATAGTCATCCATTAATCCGAGCGCAGTCGGATCATTCCTCCCCTAAGTCCACGCCGCGCCCAGCGACCGCCGGCCCTCCGAAGCGAATTTGCATGTAGCTTCGGTACTTGTAAAAACCAGAGGGGTCGGTCGCGAACATGGGATCACCCCGATAGACCGGTTGACTAAATATATATCATAACATTTGGAAAGGGTTTTCCGTTTTCGGCGCTTGCCGGTCTGCCCTCAGTGCTAAGCTGCGGGTTAGGGTTTCTGGCGGTCGTTGTTGGTTATCGTTGGCTATAGTGGGGTTGGGTTACCGATTATATTGAATGCGCCGGATATTCGTCGAAGGGATATGGGTGAGGGGGATAGTCGAGGATGTGTTTCCTCTGGCCTAATTTCTTGCCGCTGTGATAAGTGCGTTCGCGTCCACGACGGATATTTGAGTTTGTGGGTTCGTTTATGCGAGAGAGCTAGGATGCTTGAAGCTAACGACTATAGATAGATATTATTTGTAGACGACATGTCTGGCCATTACTACAAACCCGCCGTGGAAAGTCCTGGAACTTCATCCAGGTACGCTCCCGTTTCCACTTCCAACGGCTACTTCACGCCGGTGTCTACTCCATCCAGCCGCAACTCTTCTAGCTCCGCCCGAGGAATCTATTCGGCAGGAGCTCCGACCTCAAGAAGGAGTCGCCGTCCATGCCGAGGTTCCGCAGGATTGAAGCTTCTACACCAATCACTAGTCATAGAGTATCTTCTCCTCCTGCTTCACCGCCAAACACTGCCCTGGTGTTCGAGAGGATGGGTAAGCTCCCGCCTATTATCCACCAGGACTCACCTCCAGGGGGGCCTCAGACTAGAAGGTGTGAAATAACTCCTCTGCCGGTATATGCTCGCAACCCGCCGCCAACCCCACCATATCCCAGACCTCCACAGGGCTCGAAGCGAAGATTTCCACTCTCTGGCCGCTCGCAAAGCTCAACTAGATCACACACCCCCGTAAGGATTCTTCAGGGCGAGAGGCCCAAACTTGTCCGGTCTCCATCTCCCATAGAAATCACCGTTCCACCGCCTACAGTCAAAGGGAGGCCGGGTTACAATCCGAGACACTGGTGTCGAAAATCAGGTGCCTCCAGTATTGCTCCTTTGCCGGCGACGGTATACGTCCCCGATGAAGGAGATGAGGAAGACGAGTTGCTTCCGGAGCGGGGGGAGGGCAGATTTGAACTGCATATGGAACGTCCAGGTCATAAAAACATCTACCATACCCAGCCCAAGTCCATCCGGGGCTCGGTAGCCGATATGTCAAGTTTCCGAGTACCGCCCCCACCGATACCACATCACATGGATACACCGGATACAAACCTTCCTTCGCGTCGAGCGCTTTCATACGATGAACCCACACAAGCAGACTTGATTGGTCTCTGGTCCGCAGCCCGGGGTATAAAACGCATACCGGGCACTCAAAAGGAAGCAGGAGAAGCATTCGTTTTGAATATGTATCGGTTAGTATTTCATGACCACGCAAACAATGCAGCACTCTAAGAACCTCGCAGACAAGCACCATTAGGACAGCCAAACCCAGTCCAACGCTCCCTATTCTTCCCCGAACACTTCACTTTCGGCACTTCTCCAAACAACCCGTTCTACGCAATTTATGCAATGCGTGAAACTCCACAAGATGAGACCTTCAGCGAGCTCACGCTCCTACGCCGAGATCCCATGGCAGGTGCGGATTTAAGTGTAATTACCCTTGGTCTGGAACTACCATCCCGTCGAATCTCTCCGGTGGGTGACGGCCTTATCGCGCTGATATACTCGAAAGAGGCAGTCCTTTCTGCAATGTCCCCTGGCACCCCTCTCGCTAGAGGTGGCAACACCGGCCCGCCGGTTATGAGCACACGATCAAGGACGCAAGAGGCCTGTACCAGGGAAGCTATACAAAAGGCGTATGCAACCGAATGCTGCCGGCTATCATGGAACGCCCACCGCCGACGATATTACCTCTACCACCCCGGTGTGGGGGAAGGAGGAGACGCATATCTTGTCGAGATCATCGGAGAAGTTGGCTTCGGCCATCTTGGCGCTAGGGGAAGCATCAAACTTATCAACGTGGACACGAGAGAAGTGATGGTGGAATTGGACTTTGCTCACCGCCTGTTGTTTGTGAACACGCGGGCTACTGGGAAAATTCCAAACGATTACATCGTTGACGTGGCGGTTTGTGCGGTGCTGACTGTTGCGACTGTGGAGGGGCGGCGTATGCGGGTTGTTCATCGCAGTCAGAGCTGTAGCTCAGCTGTGAGAGGTCTGGGTATATGGGGCGATGAGAGCAGCATCGATGAGCGGGAGCGCGGGGGTTGCTGGGGCGGCTTGAAAACCTATTTTAGAGGACTATTCAAGATGAAGAGGAGTTAAAGATCGATCCACTTACCTATCGGTACCGTGGAGACGCTTCCTATTTTTTAGCCATTCCTTTCTTTGTCGAAGACACCACGCCTAACTCGAACAGTCATTCCATACCGGTATGAGGTTAGATGTGGTGCTCGGCGGTGTCTTGGGAGTCTCTCGGAACGATTTAGCTTGGCGAATAAAAAATCGTGATGAGCATGTAACTCGTTTGACAAGTTTTCTCAAACCTTGTCCCGAATTTCATCCGCGATTGATGAATACCAAAAATCGTACAAACTCCAGGAGTGACGGTCTAACAATGTCATGGTGTAAAGTCAGTTTGGGTGTGAATGATTCCGCACCACCCATACTCCTTTCCACCAACTCTCTTGCGTACCGCGCCTTTCGCCTTGCTGATTAGGGGGATGAATACGGGGCAAAATACCACCGGTAGACCTTCCCCCATGACTCCCCCGGAACCGAACTTCGGGCTTCATAGGCTTGGGTCGGTACGATATCATAGAAGGTTGCGGAGGGCAAAACATTCTTCCCTCCTCGCGAGAGGAAACACGGAAGGCTCGGTATACCTGTACTTTAAGCGAACATTACTAAATTTAGTACTGCACTGCCACCGGTTGGCACAAAGGCGTACGGGACCCTATTTCAGGTTGCACAAACGGCTTCGCCAAGCATCCATCCATGGTCGCTGTATGATACAAGTAGTAGTACGGTATTGACACACTTCTTGCGGGGAAAGGTTTTGCTCTACCGTGCGGTACGGGTACTGTACTGTATTCGAGTACTTCCCCGCTGGTAAGCAGTCGAAAAAAGGAAAGCGAGTGGCTTCGCATCCATGGAAATCATGGGTAAGTAGAGCAAGCTCGGTCTTTTAGCGATACCGCCAAAGAAATAGTTTCAGAATCTCATGGTTATCATCTTGGTTTAGGGCTGTACTTGTAGACGTTTCTTACCCGTACGAGCCCAGGAATCCTTGGCACTGGTATTAGCAAAACCGCCAACCGGACAAAGTTAAATTTCGGATACTCAGAGTGCGAAGGCATAATCGACAGACAACACATGCCCGCCCGCAGTAGTATTTAAAGCATCTGGCTGTCTATCGGATGGTCGTTCGACACTAGAACAGAAATGTTTGTGAGATATGACCCAAATTTATTAGGCAGAGCCTCGCCAACGGGGATCGATTGAATAGTACTGTACTCGTAATTATCGCACAGAAGAAGGTATCGCCCCGCTTTCTTCAGCTCTGCTCATAGAAGGTTTAGGGGAGTGAAGTCCCTCGACACCTCCACCAGTTGCTATACCATTTCCACATTCAACCAACACTTTGGACAGATATCGCGGCCCAGGCTACGAATATGCAATCCATCAACATCGGCGATGGCAATGCCCACGGTGGCAACATAATAGGGAGCTTCAACAACATCGTCTATAAGTCCGATGAGGGTGTACAGATTATGCGCCGGCTCTCTCCGCTGGAACCAAATATCAGACATCACGGCGTGGGTAACCACCGATTCGATGGTGTTGGGGATTGGCTTTTGAAAACAAGCGAGTTTCGGGAGTGGAGGGGGCAGCGAGGGTGGAACAGATAAGGCTGCCCTATTTTTCTCTGGGAATCCCGGAGTGGGCAAGACATATTTGAGGTGGGTAGTGGGATCCTTTGCAAGGAGTGGTTATGGCTGATGGCCTGGAATACCATTTCCCTGGTAATAGACAGCCTGTGCGATCAGGCAGGGAAGGAAGATATCGCCGTTGCCAGCGTGTATTGCGACTACCTCGTCCAGCAGGATCAGGTAGTCAACAACATGTTGGGAACCATTCTGAAGCAGCTGGTGGGTGGCGGTAACGTCCCGCGTTATCTGAGGGAAAAAGAAGTTTGGCGGTAGATGTCTGCGACCTCTGGCCCTGATGGGAATATTGAGGATCGCTATTTCTTCGCTACCTCAGGTCTACATTTGTATCGAATGCACTGGACGAATGCTTGCCGAAGCATTTGCCAGAGCTTCTTGAGTCGCTGAGAGATATTGCTCGGGATTTTCCAACCGCACGGATATTCCTCACTGGGAGGCCCCATGTTGGAGAAGATATTCGAAGATACTTCATCAAGGCGGTTGTGATACCCATCAGCCCCAACAAGGATGACATCAAGGATTACCTAGAAAAGAGGTTAGACAGGGACAACGAACCAGAAGCGGTGAACGACGATTTACAGGCAGATATTACAAGAATTATTCTGGAAAGGATAATCGATATGCGCGTATGACCATTTACTAGTTCCACTCTACTAATAGTGTACACTTACAAATGATTGTGTGTAAATTTCTCCTTGTGTCGCTGAACATAGAGGCTATTTTGGGGGCGGTGACAATTAGTCAGAGAAGAAAGAAGCTTGAAGGGATGACCCAGGGGCATACCTGACTCATGCCTACACGGCAACTCTAACCCGACTGAAGGCGCAGAAAGGGGACAAATCAATACTCGGCGGAAGGTCCAGATGTGGATTTTGTGTTCGGGGCGGCCGCTACGGACTGAGAAGCTCCGTTATGCGTTGGGTGTGGGGGTCGTTTTCACCCTAAGACGCGACAATAAGATGTGAATCAGGATTTTTCAGAAAGTAACCCTTCTCGGTTAGTTGTTTCCCTTGAATAAGGGCCCGTTTGGTTGTTGGAGTTATTGGCCTTATTCGGGAGATATTGTTGATATCTGGTTGATGGCAACCGTTGGTAAATGGGAATTGGAGGTGGCCGTTTGGGGTGCCAACTCTATAATCACTTATCAGCAAATAGAGAGAAAAAATGCCATCGGGAAAAAATCAGGTCTGAGCTGATTTTTCCCCGTTTAGCGCCAACTAGCAACTATAGAATCCACCATAGCTTGAACAAGACTGATGGGGTTTACGGTATATGTCATCCAAAGAAAAGAACACTGAGTTCACAAATCTTGACCACGAAGCATCTTGAAACCGGTGATATTGAAGTGAAAGCAGCCAACCCCATGGTCTTACATTCAATTTGGAACTATGCAGCAATATAGTACCAACTCTCAGGCAAAACAACTACTCTCACCGCAAAATCTTCATGCAATTGGTCTTGCCGTGGAGCAATATTCTAACCTCTACTTCCAAAAGACCCCCTGCCGTACCTCACCTTTGACCGGCGAAAGTTATATCTTAGAACTATTATCTGGCAACCAGAGAAGGGTGAAGGAAGTGCTTCGTATGGATACAGATACCTTTCTGGCTCTTGTCAACTGGTTTGAGGAGCAAGGTTTGTTGAAGCCTGGAAGAGAGGTAAAGGTGATAGCGCAAGTTGCTATCTTTATCTATATGGTTGGACACTGGAGCTCCAATCGAGAAGCACAGGAGCACTTCCAACATAGTGGTTATATGATTAGCCTGTAATTATTACTTCCCTTGTTCTTCACTATTTAAATTTTTTTACAATGCTAGTTTCAAGTTCTTACCTTCCGGGTGCTACTCATTATAGATACTTTAACCATGTTCTGGATGCTATGCTATCTCTCCATAAGGCAATGGTCATAATGCCAGAGCCTGTAACACCATGAATAATCTATACCAATCCAAAGCTCTTTCCTTTTTTCAGAGACTGTATTGGTGCCCTCGATGGAACACAAATTCCAGCTTGTATTCCAGCCTCTCAGACAATTCCATTTCGCAATCACAAAGACTTCCTGTCTCAAAATGTCTTTGCTGCCTGTAAATTCAACCTATATTTTTCCTACATCCTACCAGGATGGGAGGGTTCCGCCCATGATAGTAGAGTACTTCAACATGCATTTGATGAGGGTTTTGAAATTCCTAAGGGAAAATACTACCTCACTGATGCTGGATATTCTCTGCAAAAGGGAATTTTAACACCATATCGAGGAATTTGATATCATTTAAGAGAACAAGGTCTTGCTAGTCTTAAGTAAATACTCTCAGAGGTATTTATTAATAGTAACTGACATTTCAAAGGCCGGTTAACAAGGAAGAACTGTTCAATCTACGTCATGCACAACTCCGGAATGCCATAGAATGCATCTTTGGTATTTTAAAGAAGCGGTTTCCTTGCTTATCAGCAATTCCCAATACCCCCTTTCAAAGTCAAGTAAAGCTTGTATTTGCCATAACTGCTCTTCATAACTATATCCAGTGGTCTATAAATGAAGAGGACGATGAATTTTATACTATTTCAGATGAAGATATTTCGCTATTGGAATTTGAGAAGATATGTACTCGGGATGAGCATTGGGGGATAAGGGGATCAGACAATATTGAGGGTACAGTGGTTGCAGAAAGTATTGAGCTGGATGAAGAGGAGGATAGTGATACAAGAAAATTCCGTGATCGGATGGCGGAGGAGATGTGGGTAAGCTATGTTCAAGAGCTGAAGGCACGTTCTACCAGACTTCAAGCTGGAAGAAGAGAAACAAATATTTAACTTGAAGTTAAGGGGATTATACTACTTTACTGCTTCTAACAATCTTTGCAATTTCCTTCATCATCCACAAATCTCGTGCATTTCCTTTCTTCATAGCCACAAACATTTTTGCCTTAGTTTCATTCTCCAAAACCGAAAATGCTGAAGCCATTTCATCATCTGTATACCGTTCTCCATAATCTTGCTATATTAAGATGATGGCAGTTTCCATTTTGCTAACATCTATCTCACGAGCGGTATTGCTTAGTTGACGTAAGGAACTTGCGATAGCTTGACCGGCACTTGTCCACTCCCGCTTTGTATGCTCAGATCGTGTGGGCAAGCCGTCAGTATTGGATTCCCAAGAACATATTCCAGCCTGGTTTCCAATATCCCCTCCACTCTTTGCTGAAGGGATTGGTGATTCGATGGTCATAGGACTAACGGAAAGAAATTGAGTGCTGTAAGGTCCTTGTATAACGAACTCTGATCCAACATTCATAGTATTTGTTGCACCCATGGCTACTCGTGATATACTACTTTGGGTAGTAGTACTATCTGAGCAACTATCTCCCATAGCAGCCTGAGAGCTCTCGGGGCTAGCATACACAACGTGTAGAGTTATGTCATTGTTGTTCTCATTTATATCTTCACAAGCGGCTGTAGGATGCTTTTGCGGGGGTTTCTTTTCAAGTGAAAAAGCAAACCGACTAGTTGCTGCTACTCCACCAAAGAGGAAATGGAGCTCATCGTAGTGTGGCAGTGTAGAGAAACGAAATTCTTTTGCTTCGGGATAGTGCCATTTCGAGGAATCAATAATGGTTAGCGATAATAATATTTAGGTACCTTTGGACAGAGAGTTTCCTACAGCAAGGTAGTCATTCCAAACATCATCTGGAGTAGTAACGATTTTGTTAACCTCGTTCTATCTGAAACCCAACTGGTCTTTCAATGTCTGAAAGATCACAAACTTCCGCTTGAGCTAAAGTTACTATATTTTAGTATTCATACTCATGCTTAAATTAAAGGATTTAGAATGCAAGTGGCTTACCACGGTCATCTTATTCTTTACTTGTGCAACTGTTAATGCGCGAGAAAAGCGACAGTTCAAAGTAGACCGTACACCCTCCCATGCCTCCTTCTTAAAGCCTGATTCTGCTCGCTTTCCCAACCTTGCTTGAAGAACCAGTGCGTTAATCAGCACTCTCTATATTTCCTTATTCCATTCTGCCTGTCCACGGGCATTTTGTCCTTCCATCCTACCCGAGGGTCGTCAGAGTTCTGATGCTGTTGGACTTGGTTCTCTGCCGGCTCCAAGATACTGTTGAATGCAGTACAGGTTGCACAGGCAGTAGAGTCTGAGTGAGGGCACAAGGTCTGATTCTAGCTGCGGGTCAGTAGTTTCAGGCTACGGAGTATCAAGGCAGTGATGGTGCTATAGTGAGCCAAGAGTAAGGAGTGTTTGGTATGAAGAGACTTGACCTGATGTCATATTGACTATCTCATGACGGATTCAGCCAGAATGCTGTGGTTACCCAAACGGCTAACAGGCCATCAACTGCAACCAACCTTTTCTTCCGAACGCGTTGGTAAATAATCCCAACTCCGAATAATCCCAATAGCGACCCACAGGGGCCCTAAATGACAAGAGTCTCGGGGACGAGACCCTGCGGTGAACCCTTGCTTTTGACCGCTCAGCGTGAAAACAGGTTTCGCCAGATTGTGCGATATGATGCAAGGGGCAGGCTTTTAGCTTTCGGACAGATTAAGAGTTACAGTCAAACCTCGCTCTCCTCTATGAAATGTTGTGAGTTCAAAATATTTCTACCACAAAACTTGGCCCATTGCCCCGGATCACCCGTTGTACTGGACAGATTCTTCACATTTTGGTCCACAACTAAACGCTCCGTCTACAAGTACTTGTACTCAAGATTTAGCACCAGAACATCTGAGTCTGAATTTTGTATGAGTGCATGGACGGGCACAGACAATATGCCATACAAAATTTGACCTTTGTGCACAGATCTGGGTGTTAAGCAATAGCAGTCAGGTTCACAAACATCGTTCAAGGACGAGTATTGGTACATTGCAACGGGCTATAGGGGTAGGGTACTTGGCGACTCATAAAGTATAGTACTTGTATTCGGATGACTTGGCGCCAAGGTGTCCCAGCTCACACCTGAATACAGAATCTTGGCACCAAGTCAACCGAACACCCTATGAACCACCAAGGATAAAGAGGTGGCCATCCTGCACTCGGTTGAGAAGTACCTCCACCATCCCTACCACCTCCTGAGAAGCGAAGCACCAATCCGAAAGGAATATCAATGTAAGTTTCTTCAAAGCCACCCTGTCTCTCTAATTAGATAGAGTACTGGTATTGAAGACTGACTTGCAAAATGCATGGAGAGACAGCGATTGTTGGTGATACCTGTGATTTTAAGCAAACTGGTCCCCAGGGCTACCCCTCGCACAACTACGATAATCCCTTCGGTTGCACAGCGGATCAAACGCCACTACACAGTAGAACAAGGCTTAGGGGTTGCAGGAGATGGGGGGAACGTGGACAGGGGTGGGGAGCCTCTATCATATGGTCAAAGAGTAGTACTCTTAGAGAAGGTGAGTTTACAATGACAAATCTGCTCGACTATACTAGTAGTCTGATTGCCTGCCAGAGGGTGGATGCAGGGTTCAACACGATGGAATCCTGGTTTAAGTGGGCAGGAGGACTTATTTTTGCCTTGGTAAGAGATAAGTAGCCTCTTTCTAACAGGTCTTAGATTGACAAATATACCAGTTCGGGGCAAAGTTTGCTTACGACGCTTCTACGAAAATGAGAATGGCAAACAAATGTGACATGCATGAGGCCAAATTCGAGAAGAAATTTGACATACAGGAGGCCAAATTCACGAAGAAGCTGGAGGATCAGGAGAGGAGGTTGATAGGGCACATGAGGACTGAGCTCATCAAACTTCGCTTGGAAATTCGGAACGATCGCTTGCAGGATGAGCTGAAAGATACAAAGGGAGGGAGATAAGGATTAAAGTCCTCCATGGGGCCGTAACAAAAACCAGGCTGTGATGAATGAGGCATGAGGTAGTGGTTGGGAGTTTATTTTTATTTTTTCAGTAGACTTGGCAGCCTCAAGGCTTTAGAATAGAATAATACGGTTGTGCCTGGCTATAATGAACGCCAAGAATCAGGACCTCGAAGCTGTGTTCACTAATTCTTAGGTTGGCTTGGCGTATATGAGACTATACAATGTGCGGAAGGAAGTTGTGGAACAGTTATTTTGGGTTAACCAGCCAAATACATCCTTGTCTGTTCCAGTTAATTAGTTCCTATCCTTGTACGAGTACAACTCCTGTGGGTTTTGTGGGCGGTGCTACCATTGGTTGAATAGAAACCCCGTGCTAGCCTTATAAGAAAACATTATGGGCATACAGAACGTCTAGTCGGGGGAGCAAAACCCGATTCTGGGAGTCTCTTTATGGACTCAAACTACCACTCTGAGGTACTTTAGAGCATCATCCTCATATCAATGTAGTGATGCCGAATGAGGCTTATCGATAGTTGCTATCCGGCATCCTGAACAACTTTGAGCATCATGAACCACCCCACCAACCACTTCCATTGTATTATTCCATCCCTCACCACCACAATGAGCAGGCCAAGCTCCACAAGCAGTCTGTCATCCTATGCTTCAATTTTGAACAACCGCCGAAGTGCACCCGGCGTTTCAAACTTCATAGGCTCCCGCGCCCACCCCACCTTCAAAAACCACAACGCGTCCCACCAACCGCCCACTTCACCCCCTCCCCCTCCTCTCGCTCCCTCAACACCGCCAGTGCCTCCCGCACTGGTAGCAGCCACCGAGCTCGCTACAGTGGAAGAATATTACGAAGCGGAATCAGACTCCTGATCAAACACCCCATGCCCTGTACGGTTCATGGACTTTCGCCAGATCTTCGAGAGCGGCGAGTACGACGTCTTTGAAGAGGACACTCCTAGTCTCGATGAGAGTACTATAAAGTACGAGGATGACAACAGAATCTCCCTAATTGGTGACTCGCCAGCCCCCCCTGGAGGGGCAATGATGACCGGCCGAGGTCAAACTAGGGAAAAAGTGGGAAGGAGAAGGTGGTTAATACTGAATTGAGGCTTTGGGAACATGCTAGTGGGGATGAGTATTATGAGGATGGTGATGAGGAAGGCGGGCTTGATGATGCTGGGGAGTACGTTGACGATTCCCCGGGTGGTGATGGGGATGGAGGATCACAGGGTGAGGAGGAAGCAGTGGATGATTTGGGGGCTATTTGGGAGAGCGGGAGCCCAACTATTTCTTCTAGAGGGTGGCTAGAGCAGAGGGGCCGTGAGAAGGAGGGGAGGGGGGGTGTCTTGTCGTATAGGAACGGCAAGCCCAAAAGTAGGGAAAACGTGTTGGAAAAGGATGAGGAGGATCGTTTGTACAGCTGTAAGCCGCAGAGAGAGCCAGTTCCTGAACGACTAGTAAAAGCAGCTGAGGTATCTATTTCCCCCGGGTGCGATATGTAGGGGATATACGAACTGATTATTTGGTAGCAAAATAAGAGACCCAGTCAGGATCGCAACACAGATTTTACTCCACTCGTACGATTCCCTCCTTTCTTCGCTAACATACCGTATCTGATCAATCCTACAGATTCCCGACTCGGAGCTTGTGGCACTAGCTTCATACCAAGACCTCATCTCAACCCTCTCTTCCCTCCGCTTGGCCTCTTATGCCTCAATTCCCCAAACCCAGCTACCTACTGAAATTACTGAGCTGGCAAACTCCTACTTTCCCCACGACACGTCTAAGCCATCTAACTTCTTCAAAAAGCTTGATGATAAGCAACACGCTGTAGCGGGGAACCTGATCCTTAGCAAGAAACGTGAAATCGAAACGCTTCTTGCAGATTTCTTTACCAAACGAAGAGCCATGGTCGAACGAATGAAAGAAGAGGTTGAGAAAGTTGCAGAAGTGCAGGTTAAGAAGTTGAGGATGACTGAGAAGCGGAGGGAAATTTTAAGAGGGGGAATCGGAAAAGTGTTGAAGGAGAGTGGGTTGATTTTATGAATTGATCTTTTACACGTTGATGACGCTTGTTTTATTGTGGGGGAGATGGGGGTAGCTACCATGCCTGGGTTGGTCGGTTGGTAATAGGATGGAAAGTGATTAGTGTATTTTCTTATTTGATGTAATTTAGACCAAGGGCTGCTGTTTAATACTTTAATTACTCGAACCTTATTTAATGATGAATAACCAGGAGAAGTGGGGTTTGATCAATCCCATTAATGAGCCACGAGTGCTGGAGGTGGGCTCCGCAGATCTGGATGTTGAAAATGTTCCCGCATTATGGACACTCCTAGCTGCTTGTCTAGGCCTTTCCACAGTTGAGGCGTCTTCGTCCACTGTCCGACTCGAGGACTTTACTCTGCAAGACCATTTCTCCCACGATCTGACCCTATTCCCTAGTCCTCACTCGAGAATTGCGGAGGTTTGTTTGACATATCTCAATTTCGGTTGCGTCTGGGATCTAACGCCAACCCTTGCCTCGCCTCCCATGACACTCCAGAAGGAACGATTCACATAGAAGACTACTCAGCAATGGCCCTATTCGACACGGGAACAATTGGCTGTGACATAGTTAGCGACACCTTTATCTCTACCCATGGCATTCCTACGGAACCCGTACCCCAACCAACAACAGTCAATATGGCCGTGAAAGGCTCCCGCTCCCCAAGGCATAAAAGGTGTGGTTTGACGGTCGGAATCGGAAAAAAGAAATGGACAAATCGGGAGATGTTGGTAGGAAACCTTGCGAAATATGACACCCTCATAGGAATGCCATTCCTAAACAGACACACTGCCCTTATCAGCTGTGGGGATACAGTAGTGGAGTTTCCCGATGACAAACTGCGTGTGCTATGCAAACCAACAAGCAGGGAATTCCGAGCTGCTGTGTCAGACACCACCATAACAATGTTGTTGGAAGAATACAAGGATGTATTCCCAGACAAGGTCCCTGAAACTCTGTCCCTGGTGCGTAAGATTAGCCACCCCATTTGGCTAAAAGATCCAACCGACCTACGAAACCAACCAACATACTTGATCCCAGAAGCATTCAAGGAGAAACTCATGAACTGGATAAAGGAGAAATTACGGGCTGGAGTTATCGTGCGACAGGAAGTTCCCGGAGTGGCACCTATGTTTGTACAACCCAAGTTAGACAGAAGGATCCGCCCCCTGGTAGACTTGAAAATCGGAAACAAAAACAAGATCATGGATAGTCCATCGATTCCAAACCCACAGCAGATCCTTAACCGAATAGACTGAGCGAAATTCAGGAATAAAATTGACCTAAGTGACGCATACTTCCAAACACGAGTGGGTAAGGACAGTGTTAAGTTCAATCCATTTAAAACCCCCTTTGGAGGATATGTCAGCAAAGTAATGCTACAAGGAGACATGAATGCACCTGCAACCTTCATGCGGATAATGAAGGACCTTCTAGGCTCATTTCTACATCATTTTGTATGTGTATACATTGATGATATTCTCATATTCTAAGAGGCATCAGAGGAACATGAGAAACACATAGGTCAGGTATGTGATCGACTCAGAAAGGCAAGGTTCTATGCAAGCAAGAAAAAGTCAGTACTATTCGCAGATGAGCTGGAAGTACTAGGACACATAGTGGATAACGAAGTGATCCATTCCTCTCCCCAGAAGATATCAAGCATTGCAGGTTGGGAAACACCTCATAACAAAAAGGAATTGCAATGCTTTCCAGGAATAGTGAACCGTGTGGCTCAGTTCCTCCCACACCATGCTACCTTGATGGCACCGCTAACAGATCTGACGGGAAATGCGGAATTTGTATGGATGACCACCCATCAGACCGCATTCGAGATAGTAAAAAAGCATATCATCGATCACAAAGTCATGCGACCAATAGACATAAGAAGTGAGGAACCAATTTGGCTAATTACGGACGCCTCAGAGTTAGGAATAGTAGTATCGGTGGGACAGGGACCCACATACAAGGCGGTGAGACAGGCCTTGTTACACAGCAGGAAGTTCACCAATGCACTGATGAATTATGGAACTACTGATAAAGAGGCCTTAGTGATAGTGGAAGCGCTTAACCGGTTCCACAATGTCCTAAGGGGAAACACCTTCATGGTAGTAATGGACCACCAACCCTTGACTCATCTACAGACTACGAAGAATCTAAGCAGAAAGCAAGTTCGATGGCTCAGTGCCTTAGGATAGTACGACGCAAAGATAGTCTACGTACCAGGAAGCACGAACTATTTAGCTGATGCCCTTTCCTAGATATACAAGGGCGCATTAGACTTGAACCAACTCTATATCCACGACTTCACAAAGAAAGCAGATGACATCTCAGATAACCCAGTTTACGAACAAGAATCCTCCCCTCCCTCCCCTCCTTACTCCTATACTGAGTACCCCAATGAGGCCCCTGTGCCTCCTGAGAGACCCTGCTCGATCACTGCAGGAAATAATTGGGGTGACAAGTGCACTCTCCGGAGCACCCCACCCGAGGATCTCCAATATAGCAAACTCCACTACTCGCACTGCTATGTGGACCATTGTCCATATCATCAAACCAAGATCAAATTCACAAACAATCACCCTAGATGGCAGAAGAACCCGACACCTTACTCACCTAGCGAAGGACCAAGTCCTCCAAGTACAGAAATCGACCCAAGCCCTCCAGAGTTCCCACCAATTGATGACTGGGAGTGGGAACAAACTGTTGGCGGTAGATCAAGTAGCGCGGGGGAAGGGCCATCCACCCTCATCCAACCAGTGCCTAGGTCCTACTCCATCCTGGCAATTCTGATCTCAGAAGCCCCGGCATTCCAAATGCCAGACCCAGAACCAATAGAGAACCTTACGATTGAGACAATAGCGGCTTTTTGAATGCCAGGACCAGACAGCCGGCCACCGATTAGGCGGGCAGAATGGCTAGAAAGCCTTAGCAAGGAGACAATAGTCTTAGTAATGCCCCCGACGATGACTGAATATCGGCGTGGGCTATGCGATGTTTTGGAAGACAACGAGGAGGATGACCAACCTGAAGTAAGAAGAGGAAGTGAAATAGAAGAGCAATGGGATGCCTTACAGACAATCAATGAAATGATTGGGATATTCCGAGCACACATGATCGCAGCATACTGAAAGGAACCATTATGGAAAAAGATTAAGGAAAGTATGGACATGAAAGAAGACTTAGCCTCTTACACGGTTGCAAATAGGATGTTATACGCAAAAACCCGGTACGGGGAAAACTGCCTGTATATCCCAAAAGGCCCCGCATGTGGAAATACGATGTTGAGGGAGTATGTCATTAGCGAAACCTACAACAAAGCTACCACAGTGCTGAACGAAACTTACTGTACGCTACTGAGTACCTATTTTGACCTGAAATGTGAAAAGACTTCAGAGCGTATGTGGCCCAATGCCATACATGCCAGATAAATAAAGAACCCACAAAGTTACCAGAAGGAAAGGCGCAGACGATTGTCCTGCTGTCGGAAATTTTCGAATCGATAGCCACTGACTTTGCGGGGCCCTTCCACATTTCATGGGGATACGACCCAATCCCAGTTGCGATGGATAGGTTTTCGGGATTCACATGTCTCATACCTACAACCAAACAAGTAACGGCAATAACAACCTGGGAACTACTGCGCAACAAAACATTTACTCCCCATGGTTACCCAACATCAATGGTAAGCGACGCAGACCCACGATTTGAGTCACATGTGTAGAGACAGCAGTGTAGATCATTAGAAATCGAGCACATCAAAGGGGCACCAGGCCACCATGAAATGAATGAACAAGTCGAAAGGGAGATTCGAGAATTAAAATCAGCTTTTCGAAATCTAGTCAACGCAAGGCAAAACAATTGGTTCGATGCCATACCAGAGACAGCAGCATACCTCAATGCAGGGTGGTCAGGAACCCTCGGTATGTCACCATATAAAGCGGTTTTTGGAAAAAATTACCTGCTACTTCCCCTAGCTAACTTCAAGAACTCTGCAGTACTGGCTGCCGACGAATTGTTAAACAGAGACCAAGCAATCTGGAACATGGTATTTAATGCTATCAAATTGGTGAGATTTAGAAGCACGGGAACGGCAGCAAAACGATGCAGACACCATACACTGATAAGAAAAGGTAATCTATTAATGGTATATGGAAGTTTATTCGCAACAGAGTTGGGACGTAGCAAGAAATTGCAACCGCGCTGGCGTGGACCATTCAAGATAATCAGATACGATGAGCACATACAAAACTATACAGTGAAAATGGAGCGCAGAATGTACAGAAACCGAGAAGCGACATTCCACGTGTCCACCATGAAACAATACCTCCGTAACTACGATATCTCCTTGTCGGGAAGGAGCTATGCAAAACCACCCCCGATCGTGGTTAACGAGAAACCGGAATGGGAAGTGGAAGTGATACGAGACCATAAAAGAGGGTATGACTGTGACCAATTCCTAGTGAAATGGGTGGGGTACCCGAAAACAGAGAATAGCTGGGAACTCCTTGAAGGATTGGAAAATGCGATGGAATTGGTTAATCAATGGTGGGAAGACAACAAACCGGAGGATGAGTTACCCCCTACGATAAACCATGTGACGGTAGCGTGGAGCCCAAACCTGTCAGAAATCCAACACCTGCGCCTGGACACAGACCAAGGGATACAGGATGGATTTTGGTCAGCCCACTTTGAAAGTGACTTTGAAAGCAGTGAAGATGAAAATAAGGTCATGGAAGACAAAGCTGCATACCTAGAACGACTGGCCGAAACCGAGTACTGGCAATAGCAAAAGAAAAAACACACCATCCAACAGCCCTACGATGTCAAACTATGAGCAAGTGCCTTGGAGACTGCGCTATCCACTAATGGGACTGTTGGTGAACTGTGAAATTATCACTAGACGATACCTTACGCACCGATTATTCATACACATTTGCAACAAATGACTTGAAATTACAACTGGATCAACGGAAAGAATGTGGGGAGTAACGCTGTCAGATGTTTTCTACTTCAGTAGCGGGTGCTACCTGAGCATGGAAAAATGTGATACTTGCATGGAGACGGAAGAAACCAAAATTAAGTATCACCCTCCTTCCCCTGAAAACCTAAACGAGGCCGACATCTAAGTGAGGTCACCACCAAAGCATAAATGCCATCCACCATCCCTCTAACCCCTCTGAACAAAACAGACCTCACTATGAGACTGACAAACTGAGAAACGAAAACCTTTTACAAAACCACCTTATCCTTACGCGAAAGAAACAAAATGTCGAACTACAAATAAGTCAGTATAAAGGGACAAGAGCCTATTTTGGAATACCTACTATACTGAGAAATCATCCCACTAAGCGCATACTGGAAGATATTCTACATTGGTCACTGCGCGGATTGCGGGCGATTTGATGTCGAAACGGAGGAATGGGAGGACTGGATAGTACGGAACTTCGTGGACCTACCACACTACTGGGAGTCCAGTTGCTTTGTGCACGGAGCGCCATGTCAGGAGTCTGTGGAAAGATGGTTGCAGGGAGCTGAGTGGATGTTGCAGGACGACATGAGAATATTGCGGGATAGCGATGACGATGAGGATAGGTCCTAGGTGGACGTTCAGGAGAATAGCGGGTTTACTGACTATTAGGATTTCATTAAGTTATTTTGCTTGATGGAATTGTTATTTTATTTTGGGAGTGTAACCGGTACGGGTACTAGGTTATTTTATGATTGGTTTCACAGTATTGTTTGATACTTGTATTGTTTGGTGTACTATCGCTTGATACAGACAATCTTTTATGTTTCGTTTTACGGTATCGTCTGATACTTGAATTGTTTCGTGTGCTATTAGTTGATACACACAATGTTTTATGTTTGGGTTCACAATATCATTTGATACTGGTATTGTTTCGTGTGCTATCGCTTAATACACACAATGTTTTATGATTGGTTGCACAGTATAGTCTGATACTAGTAGTGTTTTGTGTGCTATGGGTTGATAAAGACATTGTTGTGGAATATTGCTCATACTGGAGATTAGCGATATGTTGTATTGAAAGACCAGTGATTTCCGCGATGGAAACAGCAGACTTTGACGGACAGTATTCTTAATATACTTGGTTGAACGGTTACTTCTTTGATCTCCTATTACACCCCGTTCGCAGACTCCTTTAGTAAGCAGCGCTCACTTCTTGTTGATCAAGAAGCCATCTGCCCCTATCGTACCACTACGTGACTAGGGCCCGGCCCAAACACGTTACATGACTAAACGCTCTGTCTACAAGTACCCGTACACTAGATTTAGCACCAGAACATCTGAGTCCACATTTTCTATGAGCGCACAGACAGGCATAGACGATGTGCCATACAAAATTTGACCTTTTTGCACAGATCTGGGTGTTACGCAATAGTGGTCATGTTCACAAACGTCGTTCAATTACGTGTACTGGTACATTTCAACGGGCTACAGGGTTACGGTACTTGGCGATTCATAAAGTATACTACTTGTATTCGGATAACTTGGCGCCAAGGTGTCCCAGATCATACCTGAATACAGAATCTTG
>PYWC01000055.1:793010-823658 GCA_003182015.1 Tuber magnatum
GACTCGAGGACTTTACTCTGCAAGACCATTTCTCCCACGATCTGACCCTATTCCCTAGTCCTCACTCGAGAATTGCGGAGGTTTGTTTGACATATCTCAATTTCGGTTGCGTCCGGGATCTAACGCCAACCCTTGCCTCGCCCCCCCCTAACCGTTCTCGCATATCCTTCTTACTACTGGGTGGAACACATAAGATGGGAGATTACGGAAAATGTGAAAGTTCTTGCACTGAGACTTCTCGATAGATTTGATGAGCATATATCTGCTCAACTATTGCTGTTGCACTGTGCTCGGGGTGCACCATTCTGGCCCTATTCTTACGGGCAGGGAAGACCTGCGGGATTCACAGGACTCCACGGAGCAGCGTTTCTCGGGGACGTGGGACTAGTTGCTGCTGTATTGGAGATGGAGGAATGGGATGTTAATGAAACTGATAATATGGGGTGTACGGCTCTTATATGGGCAGCAGTCAAGGGATATAAGGGGGTAGTAGAAGTGCTTTTAGAGAGAGAGGATATCGCTGCCGACCTAGCAGACACCAAGCGTGGCCGAACGCCACTCTCGTGGGCCGCTGGACTGGGGCATGAGAAGGTAGTAAAGATGCTCTTGGAATGCGGGGGTGTCGATCCCGACCGAATAGATATCTAGTGTGGCCGGACTCCACTCTCATGGGCGGCTGAGCACGGGTAAGAGGGGGTAGTAAGGACGCTTTTAGAACGAGAGGGTGTCAATCCCGACCGAGCAGACATTGAACATGGTCGAGCTCCACTCTTATGGGCGGCTAAGCGCGTGAATGAGGGAGTAGTAAAGATGCTTTTGGGGCGAGAGGGTGTCAATCCCGATCAGGCGGATACCAAATATGGCCGAACGCCACTTTCGTGGACCTCTGGGCACGGGAATGAGGTGGTTGTAAGAATGCTTTTGGAAAGAGAGGGTGTCAATCCCACTACGGCTGAGACTAAATATGGCCAGACACCCCTCTTATGGGTGGCCAAGAACGGGCATGAGGGGATACCGTAGTGAAGATGCTTTTGGAGCGAGAGGATGTAGCTCCGGACTAGGCAGACGCTTGGTGTGGCCGAACGCCACTCTCGTGGGCCGCTGGACGCGGACACGAAGGGATAGTAAAGATGCTTTTGGAACGTGGCGATGTCAATCCCAATACGGTAGACACCCAATGTGGCAGACACCACTCTCGTGGGCAGCTAAGCACGGGCACGAGGGGGTAGTAAAGGCACTTTTAGAACGGAATGATGTCTGCACCACCACGCCAGATAACCAGAACAAGATTCCACTGTCGTGGGCTCTTTCTAATGGGCACTATGGAATTGCGAGGATCCTGCTAGAACGGGACTATGTCAATTCCGGCAGAGTTGTTCCAGCTCGTCAGGCATCCCTTCCGCCTTCCGCCGAGAATGGGGACAACACTCCGGCTATGATGCAATTCGGAGATGGTAATCTTAATCCAGATATCCCTAATTCCCAGCATTCTCTTCCATCAGCAAACCTCGATGAGTGGGGAAGAGGTGCCGTATCCCAACCACCCCCCCCCTCCAGATTCGCAGATAGTGATCTCCCTCTCAACTAAGCCATCCGAGCAGTCTCAACCCCCCTCCATGCGGTTTCCGAGCTTCTAGTACCCTCCCAGGAAAACAGACTCCCATCCTAATAACACTCGCTCGATCTTCTCACTTACGGTTGCCGGGTATTTCGTTATGGCCTCTATCGCCGTCTGTCTTTTCGCTTTTCTTGTTTATATTCTTCCTTCGTTATCAGAAATATTCCCATTCCATAAATAATTGCCGAGTGAAGGATTAGTGACCTCCGTCGGTCCGGATGTAAATAGACTCTGATAGATGGCGTTTTTCTGGTTCCTGCTAGCCATTTGTTATATATATCTGCTCCCTTCTCCTATTCCTTTTCTTCGCCCTTTTCCTTGCTTGGAGTTCCGGGTTAGACTTGGTCCACATTACCTCCTCCCCTAATTTTCATTCCTCGCATTCGTTAATATTTATTTTTTATTCTTCCTAGCAGCAGGGTACTTGCACAGTGGGAACCATTCTATGGTTGCAGATTGTAAGCCCAAACAAGTCCCTCCTATATTCTCGGGCGGTCGGTTTATCTCCTCGCGATAATTTCCGTGAATACTACTAAGTAGCCATCGTCGGTTTTTTTTTACTTTTTTTTTACGGACTATAATCGTGCCATGGTATGATACTATCATACCGGTAGTTCTACTGTGTGCCCGCCGGGGAGGGGTTTGAATCGTAGAATGAAACCCTAACCCTACCGTACTGTATACTTTTATTTATGATACCGGTAAATGGTCGTGGTGGTATCATATCAACAAACGCGCAAAGATTGGGTTGGCGTTGTTAAGTTTACAGTAAGTACTTGCATGCTATAATACCGCGTGCGCCGGGGGGTTGTACCCCCCGCCCGCAAGACGCGATGGATCGCCCCGATGCCTAAAGTACCTACCCGAGCGTTTCCTTTATCTTCACACCCGCTGCGAATCCACTGTGTAGGTGCGATACGGTGAATCGTTTAACAGTGTAGCAGTAATCGCGATGAATTGGGTAGCGCTATGGCGGTGTTGGGGAAGAGAGAAATGGGGTTTTTGTAATACTTCTGTTCTGGAATGGGAGTGCGTAATGAATGGCTCGGTGGATAGAGCGATGTTGAGTGTACGAGGGAAATCGTACTGAGCGCTTGACTATAGGACCTCATCCCCTCCGCTTTGTAGGGGTCTTTTTTTGGCAATTCATAATTGCTATCGTAGCAACCTGTACCAAACTTGGGTAATGCAAAGAGGTCACAGTATCCGCACTTCATATCCCACTATAGCGACACCTCACTTTTCCCCTTCCTCCGTCCGGATAACCCTGCTCAGCCTTCGCTTCCCGATCATCAGCATCTCCCTCGCTGGGGCTGTAGGCCATAATCGTCACTTGGGTCGGTGTCGCTAAAACCGCAACGATTCCCGCTCTTAGACCACACCCCAGGCGCTCCATACCTTCCTCGCCTTCACTACCGGGGCACTCCGGCACCCCCGAAGCTAACCTTAGTGCCGACACAAGCTGCGATGACGCCTGGAGAAAAGGAGTTACCGGGGTCAGGGTCTAAGGAAATCAATTCACCGTCCCTCTACGAACCAATGGCGTGAGGAGGGCCTATACTTCTCGAGTCTTGAAGAAGTGTTAGAGCCACCGCCAAACTAGCATGCCGAATAATCTGTGGTCCCACCTCGAGTGAAATCCAAATCCCGCCTACTTTTCTCTCATTTCCTTTCATTCCTTTCTCTTTTTCTGGAAAAAAATTTGTTCATTCATGGAACCCGTTAGAGTTGAGTTATCGAGCGCGATGTTGCAGTTTTCTTTTCTCTGTTTTACCGTTGGGTGGTTACTTCGGGTACAGTAGGTGTGGGGGATTATGCGGGAAAGTAATCTGAAATCGTGTTTTTGAATATTCCACATTGTTGATGTGCGATTAGTAAATTATCTTCCCCCGTGGTGAGTGGTGGGACGGCGGCGAGCGGTCAAAGGAGGAGGGCATTAAACCGAGTTTCGTGGTGGTTAGGGATGGCACATGATATGTGAGAAGTCGGCAGTGGATGTGGGGGGTATGATATGATATGCTGACCGCAGTATCTGTCGCACTGGGTATGGTCCACCATATACGAAAAGAAGGTGAGCTTCATATAGTATCACTCGAATCATGTCAGCCCCACGCTTCGACAACGGGAAAGGGAGGGGGAAAGGAAACGAAATGCTACTGTCACGAGATGTCGCTCAATCGCTAAAGTTCAGGGGGCGTGCGAAGGTCCGGTAGACTCTACTGTTTGTGGGGCGCTCTCTGGGAGTCTCCAAGGTAATAAAAAATTGGCCGCGGTGGCGTTATCAGAGGTGGAGCCCCAGCGCCACACGGAGAATAGGAGGAGCTGGCGGTCGCGAAAATGCGTGTCACTTCTGCTGCGGGAATCTCTTGTCGGTGGAGCACGAAATCCCTCGTGCTCTGAGATGAGTTTCTGTCAACGGGGGCGTTGCGGGGCGGTAATGTTGTTATCGCTTATGCGGGGTTCCGTTGGCGAGAGTGGTGTTGACGGGCCAGGACATAGGGCACTGCTCGGCCGCGTGGCTTCTGCTCGTGCGATACGAGGATAAGAGATTTGTTGGGTGGAGGGTGGTGGGGTCACCGTGTGGGCATATTTCGATTGAGGGTGTTGAAAGATATGTAGGACTTGCGGATACATACTCAGTTGGTCAGAAGGAGGGGTTGCCATAGGGCTTGGTTTCATAACGGGCGCTATATTACAATAATTGTAGAACGGAAATTAATATCTGGTAATTGTCGCTCGGTTGATGGAAAGCTGGCCAGAGAGAAAAAGCGACCGGTTTCTCGAGTACTGTACCGGGTGTTGTGGGCAAGTCTGTCGAACTCACTCTAATTGGCTCCAGGGCCTGCTCGACCACTTAGGGAACAGTATTTGCTCAAGCCACTGTGCCAGGAGTTTGACAGACATTTTTCCTTCACCAAAAATTAGCATCTATGGCCAGTTCAGTGGCATAACTCGCATTGCACAGACATTAATTCAGCCAACCAGACCAATCACGAGTGGACACAGAATACTTTTTGGGTTACGATAGTTTACAGGAGTTGGTTTTGTTTATTTGGGATTGTTTCATGGTGGGAATTTTGAGGTTTTGGTGATGGAAGGTCAGCCCCTGTTGATCAGGATGGCGGATGAGAGCTATGCGGTGCCTGTGGGCTTGGTTTTTCGCTTTGTGTGCATGGTGGGGTGGGTGAATATTGCGAGAGATCGGGACTTTAACTGCTTTATTCAGGCCGTAGCTGCGGGGAATGTTTCAGGGTTGTTGGGGGTAATTGGGGGGCTTTTTGGGATGATCGGATATGTTGGGTATGAAGTCAAGCGTGACTGTTGGGATGGTATTTTGTTTAGAGAGGCTGCACATGCTACACCCACGTGTTACACATAAGACGAACTGGCATAGTGTAATGGGCATGTCAGATGATCATTGGCAAAAAGTCACGTGTTCGCTTCCAGGGGCCGTCAAAGTATTGGGAGAATGAGTTGATTTCTACCAATACGACATAGGCACAAAACCCTCATGTATACCACTACCGAAGGTCGCTGACGGAGGGGTTTTCACTGGGTCTTCAAGAGAGTACTCTCAGTTATCCTGACGAGGTCGAACAAACAAAATCGGTTGATTGGTTGTGGAGATAAATGTATGCAAAGACCAGGCCTCATGAGGGGATGACGCCCAAGAGGCGATCGCTTGCCCACGCCCAAAGGCATGATAAGGTAGAGTCAGATGAGGGCCTACTGTGGAAGAAATCAACGCTGAGCACAACGAGGCCAAATCGCCATTGGCGCGATAAGACAGGGACATGCTTCCTGCAGGTTGACACAGACGAATGAGGAATCCGTCTGCATTGATAAGTCTGTCATCGGAGCTGATCACTTGGTATGGAGAGATAGAACCAGTAACCGCTTGCCATGGTGAATGGGTTCGAGTGGCTACGGTTAACACAGACACAGTGAGGAGAGGGGTGGGACACCCTCCCCGCAGTCCGAAAGAATCAGAGTCAAGTGGGGTAAAGGTTTTCAGGGTCTACGAAGTTCGCAGAGAGGAAAGTGGGTGGAGTAGAGAGGCCGCGATTACCCAGACGCGGAATATAAATATCGAGGTGCCTCCCACGCTTACTAAAAGAATCATCAGTGACGGAGAAGAGATCTTATCAATATATTCGTTCTACGATACAATTCTACACTTCCCCTTGACATCTTAAGTGAGCCTTCATAGAAATCACTTGGTCACATATCGGGCCTTAGTACAGACTCGCTTGTCCTTAGAGTCGGCTACCGCCTAACACTATATTGATAATCTTTTACCCTACTGAGGCTCACAACCACGTCCTTCAATGAGCCTGGAGGACCGTTTGTCCAAGGCCCTCCACCATTTATGTGACCTATACCTCCAACAAAACCCACACATACGCGAGATCGAGTTTGATCTCACCATAAGCGAAGTCTTTGATTACGAAAGCGTTCCCTTCTGGTTCACTAAACACAGGATCAAGTGGGCCCTCAAACACCACACACTCACAGAAAGAGGAGGCAGGATGTCGCAACCAAGAATCGAAGAGGGATCAGTGGATTCTAGCGACAGCGACATGCTGCCTGCTGAGAGACAGCAGCGGCTGATCTCCGCATGGGGACCAGGCCAAGATAGTCCCTTTCCACTCCCACCACCACCTCCAGGAGGTGACATCCCACCGCTATGGCTGGGTTCCACACCCACACCCAGGAACCCGTCAGGGCCATCAGTACCCAGGGGCCTAACTCAAAGCAGTACGAAAAGATGAAGCGGGCAGAGGTTACGCTCTGGGACCCCAACCCCCTCAGGCGCTACCGACTTGGACGCGTTCACCGCATACATTGGAACACTAATCGGCCAGTTGGACCGCAGCATTACCCAAACCCAGAACGACCAGATGGTCGCATACGGGACCCTATCTGACGAGGGGAAAGAGACGGCAGAAGGCCTTGCTCAAGTAAGAGAGCGACTTCTGACCGGGGAGAAGCTGGTTGGAGAAGAATTGGCTGGCTGGCAAAATAAGAGCAGGAAATTGGAAGCAGAGGTAGTGGCTGAGATCACAAGGTTTAAGGGAGTGATCGAGGCAATCTTTGTGCATATGCATAAGCAGTCAGATCAACAAGTGGCTGTAAGTGGACAGCTGCACCAAGACCTGGGACGCACCATCCAAGAATTGGTGAATAGCCACCAAGAACTCTATACAGGCCAGGATAGACTCCGAAAGGAGTTAGATGAGGAACGGNCATGCACGAGCGATCGGAACAACAAGCAGCAGTAAGCGGACAGCTGCACCGGGACCTGGGACGCACCATCCAAGAATTGGTGAATAGCCACCAAGAACTCTATACAGGCCAGGATAGACTCCGAAAGGAGTTAGATGAGGAACGGCAACGCCGAGGAACCCGGGAACTGCAGTCCATTACCCAGCTACAGACCCTGGATAAGAAGGTAATGACAGGGCTCCAGGACCTGTAGCAAAACATGACCCAGATGTTTGCCCAGTCAAGGAGGGAAATAACCGCGCTGGTACAGACAGCGTTGGGATCCCATCAGGGGGGGTCTACAGATGATGGCGAAACCGGGCGAGGACGATCAGGACCATCCCAACAAGAAAAGGGAAAGTGACGTGCAGAACGAGACACCCAGCCAGAGACCATACAGAGTGGCCAAGACAGAATGACGGCGCCCCTCAATGTGACCGGAGGAGCAGGGGACCCAGACCCAGGGGACAACAGATCGGACAATGGAGGAGAAGGGCCAAGCCGCCAGCGAGGGGCATTACCCCTAGGAAGGCCGCGGACGGCTAAGGAAGAGGAGGAACATCAGATGATATTGCAGTTAGCCAAAGAGGCGGCCCAACAAACTGCGCTACACCAGAAGAAGCACACCGACCCTCCATTCATATATGAAGCAAAGTCCTACCAGGATATAAAGACCTGGCTGCATGCATGCCAGGACTAGTTTAGCCAAAATCCCATGTTGTGGATGGAGGAGAAAGATAGAATCATATATGCCTTGGGAAGGACGACAGGTGCCAATGTGACGCCTTTCAGCAACTGGTATAGGAAGTGCATGGAAGGGCTCGAAGGGTACGCCGCTCATCCTGAATTCCTGACGTGGGAACAGTTTAGGCATGAAATCATTGTGCGATTCTCACCGATCAATGAGGACTGAAAAGCTCTGCAACAGATGGGAAAAATCAAGTACGAGAAGGACATCGACAAGTACCTCCTCCAGATAGAAAACTTGAACATCAAGGCGAAGCTCCAGGGAAGGGCGTGGAGGAAGATAGTCCAGGACCGACTACCAGAGGCGATACTGAGACGCTTGTCTCATAAGCGATACGATACTGACGCCAAAGGGTTGGAGCACCTTTGAGCAGTCGGAAACTACGAGGGGACGTTCCTCAATAGCGAGAGGCAACGACGGGACAATCCGGCCACCTCGTCAAGTTATTCCGGACCGTTAAAATGACGATGAGACAACAGAGAAAAGGAGTCGAAGCGAGGAAAGGAAGAAGAGCTACCTATCAAGTTCTAGAAGAAAATGGCACCTGGAACTTTCAAGTCAGCACAGTTTGCCTAGGCCAACAAATCGGCCAAGACTCAAGGGGTTGCGCATACCGACTGAAAAAAGGCCCATGAGGGAATACCTCAAAACTTGGTCAACCAACGCCGGGAAAACAAAAGCTGCACCCGGTGCGGACTCACCAACCACAAGTGGGGAGCTTGTAGGAAGAGAGCCATTGTTGCAACGATAGGACAGTGGAAAGCAGCGAAGACTAGGCCCTGACACATGGAGGTTCGGAATGCCACCCCAAGGCCAGCGGTGAACCAGACCCATGTGCCACCAGCACCTAGACTTTGGGAGTTGTCGGATCAAGGGGGATAGATCGGACAACAGGGAGCCCTGTAAAAAAACCATGACCTACGTTCCGAGCTAGGGCAATGGCTTAGTCAAGAATGTCGGCGAACCGCACTGACCGGGTTCTGAGCGTGGGCAGGGACAGAAGTGTGAAGGGCATGAAAAAGCGTATATAATGGAGAAAGTTAATCCATCTCAGGGGAATAAAATCAAGAATGACCCCCGACCTGGACTCAGGACGGCAACAGTTTATACTCCTCCCTGGGTAGAGATGGTTCAAACCCGGCACGGATGAAGAGGGGACTATTGCGGGGGTCAACCCAGGGTGCCCTAACTCTTTCCCTCAAAGGTCATACAAGGGAAATGAGTCAGGATAGCACAGGACCGCCTGAAGGCGCTTCCCCAGTCTCAGGATGGCACCACCGGTGATGGAGAGTGGGTAGGCTGCAGGATGCTAGGCGAGACAAAGAACAGCGTGCTTGCCTTAAATCGTACGCAGTGGCAGGAATCAAACACTATAACGGGGGTACTCCTAGGAAGATGGATCCCAAGGTTGCGACCACACTGAACAACTTCAAACTTATTGCCAAAAGTTCACGGAGATGTAAGAGTAAAGTAAAGGGTAAAACTTAATATCATTAAGCCTGACGCTTCACTCAATTAAGGTCTCGAGAGGATTGATTGTTGGAGTAGGAGAGTTCTTGCATAGACTTTCAGGTAGTTTTATCATATGCCAGAAACTCCCCCATCAGTTCACTCCAACCATTCGAGCACACCCTTCTCCGCTAAGGGTGGTCCGACACATCTCCTGGCACACCCTTCGGGTATGCATGTGTCGACACACTCTAGTCGGCATTCACCTTATGCGTTTATCGTTTCTGCGGTGCATTTCCATTTTGCCCACCAGAGTGAAAACTTCTGCGCATCGGTGTCTTGCCAGTGGCTAACAGTCAAGGGACCTCATGAACCAGACCATCTATGACACCCTTCCCATAGGCATTGATTTCTACTTGACTCCGGAGGCTACCGTGAGCAGCTTATCTATTTACCATTTGCGGGTCTTTGGCTTCCGGTGTCTTCCGCAGGGCATGGTAGTCCGGGAGTGCTCAAATGGGCGCTACCCACGACCACTACCCCGGATCTACCTTACCTGTGGTAGGAATCATGCTTTTAGTGTCTCTACACTTCCCTTTCAGAGCCGATAGCATTGGGAGCACGTTCGGGCTTGGTAGGTGTAAAACTCTCCCAGTCGCCCCAGCACCACCCGGGACCAACTTCGGGACCCCCGCGGTTAACACCCGTTACCTCCGTCAGTTTTGGTCCGGTTTACTCTGAACAACTTGGAGGAGGTACTCCACCCTCCACCCTATGCCCCGTAGTATATCCTGCGAACAGCTTACGGTCGACCGGTCGGCAGCGACGTATACGGTGTTGCAAGCATGTCTGCAAAGATTCCTCTTTGCTAGACTGCACACAACTACACAACCGTTTGCCCATGACGTCCGGGCCTCAAGGCAGGGCCGGAGGGGTATGATAGGAATAATGTCTTCAATTTACAGCTTCCTCAAAGCTATATAGCTCGCCCAATAGCATCCCCCGCAACCCCAGATACCAGTATCATGCATGGCTACACGTAACAAACATTTCGGTCATTTTTCCCGAACTCCCCGTGGGACTTCGTATTGAAAGGTAGGGTAACTCAGGCCCATGGACAGGGTAACCCAAGCCCCAAGGCAGGGTAACCTGATCCTGAGGGTAGGGTAACCTGTCTGGTGGACAGGATAACTTTTCCCTGTTACCCTGTCTATCCTGTTGCCCGAGATAGACGCTACTGACCTTTCTCCAGTTACCCGGCCTAGCTGAGCAACTTCCCCTCAAGAAGTCCCTAAGTATGCTGACACCGCTCCCGGGTGTATCCAGGTACCCAAGTCCCTGACCAGCCAATTCTGCTCATTCTCGGAGCCCGGGCCATCGGGTCTCCATAGGTCAAGTACTTACTTCCCTGCCGGTTCCTACCAGTTCGCCTCCTGGCTCCCTGTATGGGTATAGATTCCGTCTGCCATACCTCATGTATGCTGGGTCATTACAAACACCTAAGGCCAGGTTAGAAAGGTCGCTCCCTCATCTATGCACTAGTGGCATAGACTGGTATGAATAAATATCGTCATTGAGAGGAAAGAAAGAAAAAATGAGACGCACACAGAAGGGATCGAATTTGCCTGAGGGGGCCTGAATGGCTGAAATTGTGCGGGCACAATAACAAATACCCAAGATTATTGAAGGCCCCCCAACAGGAAATGTCCACTAAACGAAGACAGGGTAATCCTGCGGGGGAACTGAAAAGACAGAAGACTCAAGTCCCAACATCTACACACTATCAGTGTCCACAGGGCACAGTCTACCTAAGAATACAAGGAGAATGAGTACCGATTTGTGTGTTCTTAGACTCGGGCTCGCAGATCTTTGTTATATGAGAAGTGCTAGTCCAAAGACTTGGGCTAGCAACGATACAACGAGACACGCCAGTTAGTATAACTGGGTTTGATGGCACACAGTCCCAGAATGCGGGAAGGTGCTATACAACCCCGATCATGTTAGAAATAGGGGCAAACCGATATTGCTCGGAAATTACCTGTGAAGTCATGAGCCAGGGGATCAATGACTTAATGATACCTTTCGGTTGGTTGCATCACCAACGTCCCCTATCGTTGATCGAGGATGCAAGCAGGTGGGAGTTCCAGGGGGAGCAGTCTAAGGGACACCTGGAACTGGGAGATGAAGGAATCTGCATTGCATGGGACAAGACGGTGGCCTCGGACCCTGCAGCCAGATATGTGGGCCGAATCACAGGCCAGGAAGACCCCGAGGCAGTAGTGATAGAAGACCTGCCAGAGCCCTACCGGCAGTATGCCGACCCCTTCCTGCATCAGGCAGCGGAACGACTCCCAAATCATAACACCTTTGATCATGAGATCAAGGTTGTCGAAGGTGAGAAGCCCCCGTGGGGGCCAATATACCCCCTGTTCAAGAAGGAACTACGGGCGGAGCGCGAATACCTTCACAAGATGCTGCGTAAAGGGAAGTTGACACCAAGCCAGTCACCTGCAGGTGCACCAATACTGTTCGTGCCAAAACCTGACAGACGGCGGAGGCTATGCATAGGTTCCCATGGGTTGAACAAGGTCACTATTGTCAACCAGCACCCTCTACTGCTCATGAGTGAACTCAGAGATCGAGCAGTTGGGTCGCGTATCTTCACCAAGTTGGACCTAAAGGATAGGTACCACCTGATACGCATAAAAAAGGGGGATGAGTGGAAGACGGCCTTCCGCATGGGATACAGTCATTACGAATATCGGGTAATGCCGTTTGGGCTAGGAAACACGCCCGCCACTTTCCAAGACATTATGCATGTGGTCCTGAGGAGATTCTTAGACTTGGGAGTAGTCGTATACATAGACGACGTACTAATTTACTCCAAGACTGAGGAGGACCACGTCAACTCGGTAAAAGAGGTATTAACCAAGTTACGGAAATACCGGTTGGCAGTGTCTATCACTAAGTCAGTATTCCACACCAAGACAGTGGAATTTCTGGGATACATAGCGAAGACGGATGGGATCACCATGAGTGATCGAAAGGTCAAAGCCATAAGGGAATGGAAGAGACCGGAGTCTGTAAAGGAGATACAAATCTTTATGGGATTTGCAAATTTCTGCCGAAGATTCATCAGGAATTTCTCGAGAACTTGTAAACCAATAACCGAGTTGTTGACAAGCGAGCCAAAGGGATTCGTCAGGGGAAAAGAGCAGGAAGAGGCTTTCGAATTCCTGAAAAAACAGTTAGTAAGGCCGCCCTTTCTGGCACATTTCCACACAGACTGGGACACAGTGGTGGAAACAGATACAAGTGATTTCGCGCTAGGGTGCATCCTATCACAATACATGGAAAAAAGGACTGCACCCAATAGCATTTCACTCCCGAAAGTTCAACTTGGGGGAACGCAACTACGACGTTCATGACAAAGAATTACTCACCATAGTTGAAGTGTTCAAAGAATGGCGACACTACCTGGGAGGAACAACAGAACCCATTATAGTATTCACGGACTATCAGAATCTACAATACTTCCTCATGACCAAAGCCTGGAGTACAAGGCAAATAAGGTGGGCACAGAAATTAGTGGATTTTAATTTCATAATTGTGTACTGACCAGGGTCGAGTGGCGGAAAGCCGGATGCATTGAGCAGACAGCCAGAGTACCGTCCCAACAGGGGAGCTGCGAAAAATGAGAAGCTCTCAATTCTAAACTCCGCACATTTTAACCAGGTTATGGTTATAGTGGTAGGAAGAGAAGAAGAACCTGGTCTAGGTCAGAGGACAGCCGAACCTGAATACACCCGAGCCATACGGTTACACCTGGAAGCTCAAATTCCAACGCAGGGCTCAAGTGAAGCCGGAGGACATGACATCTATGCGCTGGAAGAAGCAGTAGCACCCGCTCGTGGACAAGCAACAGTAGCTATCGGAATAGCCTTAGTCTTACCACCGGGAACCTACAGCTGAGCAGCTCCAAGAAGTGGCCTTGCCGTCCATCATGGGATCATGGTTGGGGCAGGAGTCCTCAACAGGGACTACCGTGGAGAGGTAAAGGTGTTACTGTTCAATCTGAAGGACCAGCACTACCATGTAGCGAAGGGCAAGCCAGTTGCGCAACTCGTAATAGAGAGAATTCACGATGGGGAGCTCGACGATGTGATGGAGCTAGACAATACCGAAACGGACCAGGATGGATTTGGAAGCACGGGAACTAGTGTGGTTGAAACCCAAACAAAAATGAGTAAACTAAAGGAAGAGAGTGGGCTAAAGCAATACTTTGATGAGTTCGAGCAGGGACGACTCCAGGCCCTGACGGCAGAAGAAACTGTGCTGACCAACGCAGTGGTTATTAAAGCAACGGGCCCGAGGCTGGATGCTGAATTCCTAAGACAGGTGGAGGAAAAGGAGGCGACGGACCAGGACTGGAAGATGAGGAGAGAGGAGTTGGAAAGTCTACCAGATGAGGCAAAGGACATGCCAACGCATTGGACTTTAGTGGATGGTCTTCTTTACTACGAAGGACGGCTATTCATTCTAAAGAATGAGGCCCTGCAAACGCTGATTGCTCAAAGTAGCCTCAACTCCAAGGTCGCGGGGTATTTCGGTGAGGAAAAAACAGTAGAAATCATAACCAGAGACTTCTGCGGGAAAGGGCTCGCAGAATGGGTAAATGACTATATACGGTCCTGTGACGAGTGTCAGCACAGCAAAGCGCCGTGACACGCAAAGTATGGGTTTCTACAGCCATTGGAGATACCCTACGCAGCATGGACTTCTATCGCAGCTGGGTTCATAACGCAACTACCACAGTTGGAGGAGAACACTCAGAACATGGTGGTAGTCAACGGCTTCACCAAGATGGCCCACTTCATAGGGGTCAAGGAAAATGCAACAGCGAAGGATGTAGCCCAGACATTTCTCCGGGAAGTGTGGAGACTGCATGGGCTACTGATGGAAATCATCTCGGACATGGATGCAAAGTTCGCAGGAGAATTTTGGGAATCCCTCTGCAAACTCTTAGGCATCAAGCGGAAGATGTCGACGGCATACTATCCTCAAACAGAGGGACAGACAGAGAGAACCAACCAAGTGCTGGAAGGCTACCTGCGAAGCTTCGTCAACTACAATCAGGATGACTGGCACCAACTGCTCCTGTTAGCAGAGCATACCTACAATAGCTCTGTTACGAGTACGCATGGACTAACCCCATTTCATGCGAACGATGGATACCACCCACAGATGGAGTGGGTAAATGAGCGACAAGCTCAGAATCCAGGAGCAACCACCTATGCTCAGCGGATGAAGGAAATACATGGACAAGCAATGGCCACATTGAAGGCAACCAAGGAAGCAAGGGGACGGTACTATGACAAGAAAGCGAGGCCACAACCCAACTTTCGGATGGGCGATTTGGTGATACTTAACGTCAAGAATATTCATACCAAACGACCCTCCAAAAAGCTTAGCCCAAAACCATATGGGCCCTGCAAAATCCTGGAACTACGCGGCAACAGAGCATTCAAGCTAGAAATCTTGGAACGCGGGAAGATACACCCCATCTTCCATGTATGATTGTTAGAGCCTTACTGGACATCCGTGCGACCGGCTCGGGAACAACCACCCAGAGCGCGAGGGGAGATAGATGGTGACTTGGAATGGGAGCTTGAAAAGATAGTCAAAAGGGAGGTCATTTTGTACACTCGCAGTGTTCACAGACGTACAAAGAGGATCAGTGAACTTAGGTACTTTGTGAAGTGGCGGGGGTGCTCAGAGGATGAAAACACCTGGGAACTACTGGAACATTTGGGGCATGCAGCAGAATTGGTAGAAGGGTTCCACAGGGAGAACCCTGAAATGCCGCGGATATAGGGGAAGTGTACCGTGTTCGGGCCGGGCCCTAGTCATGTAGCGGTACGATAGGAGCAGATGGCTTCTTGATCAACATGAAGCGCGCTCTGCTAACTAAAGGAGTCTTCAAACGGGTTGTAATAGGAGATCAAAGAAGTAACCGTTCAACCAAGTATATTAAGAATACTGTCTGTCAAAGTCTGCTGTTTCCATTATGGAAATCAGTGGTCTTTAAATACAACTTATCACTCATCTCCAGTATTCGCGATATTTCAAAACAAGGTGTGTATCAAGCGATAGCACACAAAACAATAGAAGTATCAAACAATACTGTGAAACTAAATATAAAACATTTTGTATATCAACTGATGGCACACGAAACAATTCCAGTATCAAACGATACTGTGAAACCAAACATAAATCACTGTGTGTATCAACTGATAGCACACAAAACAATTCAAGTGTCAAACGATACCGTGAAACCAAACACAAAACAACCTAGTACGCGTACCGGTTACACTCTCAAAATAAAATAACAATTTCAACTAATAAAACAACCTAATGAAATCCTATTAGCTGGTAAATCTGCTATTCTCCTTCAAGTCCACTTAGGACCCATCCTCATCATCATCGCTATCCTGCAACAATCTCATGTCCTCCTGCAACATCCATTCTGCACCCTGCAACCATCTTTCCAAACATTCCCCACATGGGGCTCCACATACAAAGCAACCTGACTCCCAGTAGTGTGGCAGGTCCACAAAGCTTCTTACTATCCGGTCCTCCCATTCTTCCGTCTCGACACCAGTTTGTCCGCAATCCTTGCCGTGATCAATGTAGGATCTGTTCCAGTATGCACTTAGTGGGATGATCTCTTGGTATAGTAGGTATCCCAAAATGAGGTCTCGTTCCTTTATGCTGACTTCTTCGTAGTTCGACATTTCATTTCTTTTGCATAAGGATAATGTTTGTAAGAGGGTAAAGGTTTGTAAGAGGGTAAAGGTTTTTCTCTTAGGTTTTGAGGTCTGGTAGTGTGGTCTGTTTTCTTCAGCGGGTTAGAGGGATGGTGGGTGGTATTTATGTTTCCCTGTTGGCCTCGCTTAGGTGTTGGCCTCGCTTAGGTGTTGGCCTGGCTTAGGAGTTAGGGGAAGGTGGGTAGTACTTAATTTCGGTTTCTTCCGTTTCCATGCATATGTCACATTTTTCCATGCTCTGATAGCAACCACTTCCGAAGCGTAATATGTCAGACATTGCTTGGCCCCATATCCTTCCCGTTGACTCGGTTATTATATCTAGGCATTTGTTGCAAACATGTATGAATAATTGGTGTGTAAGGTATTATCGAGGAATAATGTCACGGTTCCCCAACAGTCCCATTACCTGATGGCGCAGTCTCTACGGTACTTGATTATAGTTTGATATCGTAAGGCTGTTGGATGATGTGTTTTTTCCTTTAGCTATTGCCAGTACTCAGCCTCGGCCAGCCGGGCTAGATATGCTGCTTCATCTTCCATTACCCAATTTTCATCTTCGCTGCTTTCGAAATCGTTCTCCACGTGGGCTGACCAAAATCCGTCCTGTATTCCTTGGTCTGTGTCCGGGCGCAGGTGGTGGATTTCTGGCAGGGTTCGGCTCCATGCCACGGTTACATGGTTTATTGTAGGGGGTAGTACGCCTTCTGGCTTATTGTCCTCCCACCATTGGTTTACTAGTTCTATCGCATTTTCTAATCCTTTGCGGGATTCCCAGCTGTTTTCAGTTTCTGGATATCCCGTCCATTTGAGCAGAAACTGGTCATGGTCATAGCGCTTTCTGTGGTCTCCTATAACCTCCACTTCCTATTCTGGTTTTTCATAAACCGTGATTGGAGGTGGCTTTGCGTGGCTTCTTCCGTGGAAGGTGTTATTGTTGTTAGGGAGGTATCTTTTCACGGTGGATGCATGAAATGTCACTTCTCAATTTCTGTACATTCTGCCATCCATTTCTACCGTGTAATTTTGTGTATGCTCATTACATCCGATTATCTTGAATAGTCCATGCCAGCGCAGTTGCAATTTCTTGCTATGTCCCGACTCCCTTACGAATAAACTTCTCTATAACAGTAAGAGATTACCCTTGCCTATCGTTGTATGGTCTCTGCGTCGTTTTGCTGCTGTTCTCGTGCTTCTAAATCGTGCCAATTTAATCGCATTGAATGCCGTATTCCTGATTGCTTAGTGCCTGTTTAACAATTTGTCACCAGCTGGTACTGTGGAGTTCTTGAAGTTCCCTAGGGGAAGTAGTGGGTAATTCTTTTCAAAAATGGCCTTATATGGTGACATACCAAGAGTTTCTGACCATCCTGCATTCAGGTATGCTGCTGTCTCTGGTATGGCATCAAACCAATTGTTTTGTCTTGGGTTGATTAGGTTTCAGAGAGCTATCTTCAATTCTCGAATTTTTCTTTTGACTTGTCCATTCCTTTCATCATGGCCTGGTGCCGCCTTAATATGCTCAATGCCTAGCGATCGACACTGTTGTCTCCACACATGTCACTCAAATCGTGGGTCCGCATCACTTACTAGGGATGTTGGGTAGCCATGGGGTGTAAATATTTTGTTGCATAGAAGTTCCCAGGTTGTTATTGCTGTTACTTGCTTAGTTGTAGGTATGAGCCACGTGAATCTCGAAAACCTATCCATCGTAACCAGGATTGGGTCGTGTTCCTATGAATTGTGGAAGGGTCCCGCAAAGTCAATGGTTATTGATTTGATGATTTCTGACGGCAGAGTAATTGTCTGAGCCTTTCCTTCTGGCAATTTCGTAGGCTCCTTATTTATCTGGCATGTGTGGCACTGGGTTACATATGCTGTAAAGTGCTTCTGCATTTCAGGCCAAAATAGGTACTCCGTTGCGTACTGTAAGTTTCATTCAACATTGTGGTGGCCTTTATTGTGGACTTCTCTAATAACATATTCTCTTAACGTTGTATTTCCATATGCGGGGCCTCTTGGGATATACAGGCAGTCTTCCCCATATCTGGTTTTTGCGTATAGCATTCCGTTTGCAACCTTGCAGGAGGACAAGTCGCCTGTGGAGTCCATACTCTCTTTGACCTTTTTTCAAATTGGTTCTTTCCAGTATGCTGCAATCATGTGTGCTCACAACGTTCCGATCATTTCATCGATTGTTTGTAAGGTGTCGTGTTCGTCTTCTATCTCGCTTCCTCCGGTTGTCTTGGTAGGTCTTCCTACTCGTTGTCTTCCGAGACATCGTATAGCCCGCGCCGACATTCTGTTATCGTCCAGGGCATTGCTGCGATTATTGTCTCATTGCTAAGGCTCTCTAGCCATTCCACTCGTCTAATCGGTAGTGGGCTATCATGTCCTGGCATTCGGAATGCCGCTATTGTCTCATTCTTAAGATTTTCTATTGGTTCTGGCTGCGGCATTTGGAATGCCGGGGCTTCCCGGTTACGCAGTGCCCAAATTTCATAAGATGTGGCCGTTGGCTGGGCAAGGGTGAATGGCCCTTCTCTCGCACTAGTTGGTCTTCTGCCAATCGTTTGTTGCCATTCCGAGTTATTTATTTCGGCGGACTCCAGAGGGCTTGGGTCGATTTCTGTACTTGGGGGTCTTAGTCCTTCACTAAGCGCGTCAGGGGTCGATTTTCCCTGCTGTCTAGGATGGTTGTTCGTGAATTTGATTCCGGTTTGATGATACGGGCAATGATCCACATAACAGTGTGAGTAATGTAATGCGCTATGTTGGAGTTCTTCCGGTGGCGTACTTCGCAGGATACACTGGTCACCCCAATCGTTTTCTGCAGTCATTGAGCAGGCGCTTTCAGGGGGTCTAGGGGCCTCGTTGGGGTACTCAGTATAGGAGAAAGAAGGGGAAGTACGGGAGAACTCTTGCTCGGGCTCCATTGTGTTTGATTCTTGCTCGTAAACTGTGTTATCCGAGATGTCTTCTGCTTCCTTTGTGAAGTCATGGACATGGAGTAGGTTCATGTCTGATTTGTCCTCGTATATCGGGGAAACGGCATCCGCTAAATAGTTTGTACTTCCCGGTATGTAGACTATTTTCGGGTCGTATTTTCCCAAGGCACTTAGCCATCTCACTTGCTTTCTCCTTGGGTTCCTTGTCGTTCGTAGGTGTGTTAAGGGTTGGTGGTCTGTAACTATTGTAAAGGAATTTCCTTTTAGCATATTGTGGAACTGATTAAGCGCTTCCACTATTGTTAAGGCCTCTTTGTCGGTGGTCCCATAGTTCATCTGAGGGTTGGTGAACCTCCTGCTGTGTAACGCGGCTGGTTGCGCGGTCTCATAAGTGGGTCCCTGTCCCACCCATGCCCCGACTCCTAAATCTGAGGCATCCACGACCAAACAAAATGGTTCCTCGTTTCGTATATCTATTGGTCGCATGACTTGGTGATTGATAATTCACTTTCGGACTATATCGAATGCGGTTTGGTGGGTCGTTGTCAATACGAATTCGGTGTTTCCCATTAAGTTGGTTAACGGTGCCCCAAAGTAGCATAGTGCAGGAGGAACTGGGCCACATAATTCACTATTTCGAGAAATCTTTGTAATTCCTTCTTGTTTTTTGTTGTCTCCCATTCTGCAATGGATGATATTTTCTAGGGGGAGGTATGGATTCCCTCGTTGTCCACTATATGTCCTAATACTTCCAGCTTGTCCGCAAAAAGTACTGACTTCTTTTTGCTCGCATAGAATTTGGCTTTTCTGAGTCGATCACATACTTGGCGTATGTATTTCTCGTGTTCCTCTGATGTGTCTGAAAATATGAGAACATCATCAATGTATACCCATACAAAATTATGCAAATATTTGCTTAGGAGGTGCTCCATTATCTGCATAAATGTTGCTGGTGCATTCATGTCTTCTTGTAGTATTACTTTGCTCACAAGTCCTCCGAATGGGGTTTTGAATGAGTTGAACTTAACACTGTCCTTGTCCACCTGTGTTTGAAAGTATGCGTCACTTAGGTCGATCTTGCTCCTGAATTTCACTTGTCCTATTCGGTTAAGGATCTGCTGTTGGTTTGGAATCGAGGGACTATCCATGATTGTGTTATGGTTCCTCACTTTTAGGTCCACCAGGGGGGGGATCCTTGCATCTGATTTGGCTTGTACAAACATAGGTGCTGCTCCAGGAACCTCCTGTCATACAATTACTCTACTCCGTAATTTCTCATTTATCCAGATCATGAATTTTTCCTTGCAGGCTTCTGGGATTGAGTTTGTTGGTTGATTTCATAGGTCGGTTGGGTCTTTTAGCCGAACGTGGTGGCTAATCTTACCCACAGGGGGTAGCGTTTCAAGGACATTTTCCTGGAATACATTCTTGTATTCTTCCAACAATGTTGTTGTGTTGGTGTCTGATACCGCGGCTCGGAATGCCCCGCTTGTTGGTTTGCATAGCACACGTAGTTTGTTATCGGGAAATTCCACTACTGTATCCCCACACCTGATAAGAGCATTATGTTTTTTCAGGAATGGCATTCCAATCAGGGCATCGTACTTGGCCAAGTTTCCTACCAACATCTCCCGATTTGTCTATTTCTTTTTCCTGACTCCTACAGTCAGCTCACATTTCTTGTGGCTTACAGAGCAGAATCCTTTCATAGCCATATTGACTGTTGTTGGTTGGGGTAGAGGCTCCGTAGGGATGCCATGGGTAGAGATAAAAGTGGTGCTAACTATCTCGCAGCCGCTTGTTCCCGTATCGAAATGTACTTTTGCTGTGGGGCCTTCTATGTGAATTGTTCCTTCAAGAGCATCACGGGGCCTGATTGCCCACATTGGTTGCGTTTGGAGGCTTTCTATTTCCACTGAGTTTATTTCCACTGAGTTAATTTCCACTTCATCATATTCAGTTGGTTCCATGTGGTTCATACTAGCCTCTCGCTTAGTGGCCTTTCCCTTTCCTTTTTTGGAATAGCAGTCCTTTGTGCAGTGCCCCTTTTTCCCGCATTCAAAACACGTGCCTCCCTCGTGTCGCTTCTGCTTCTTGTCTTTCTTGTCCTTTGAATCCTTGCAGTATGGTTTATCCTTTTTTGCATTATCCCACGATGAAAATCCTTTGCTGTTGCTTTGCTGTAGTATGTGGGTTCAGTAAACTCCTGTTTCATACAGGATAGCATCCTTCTGTTCGGCCCGCTTGACTATCTTGTCAAAGGAGTCTCCTTCTTCTTCCCTGGGTTCTACCTCCTGGTACAGTCTGGGATGCATTTCTTCCTACAATCTTTGTCGCAGTGTGTACTGAGATACCGTCCCGGCAGGCAATCATCCATGATACATTAAGAGATATGTCGCGACCAAGGTCATTCTTTCTGTTTTGCCATTTCGTACTTGCTGGATGTCCTTGAACCTTTTGTATAGTTCTTCCGTGTTTCGCAAGGATTGGAATCTCTCTCTCAAGTATTTTATCAGGGTCGTTCCTCGGATTTTTTCCCCACTCTCATTGTGGTTTATTGCTTGGTGGGATGCTTCTTCTGCCTTTCCAGTACAGAAGCTTTCAAAGTACGCTCCGCTTCCTTCCCTGGTTTTGTCTACCCCGTGTAGGGCCAGGTATTGAGAAGTTGTTATTACCCACCGGTCAAATACTTCAGGTTTTAAGTGATCCTTTTCGCCTGAGAACGAGGGTGGCAGCGGAAGTTTAATTCTAGATCCTATTCTTCCAGCCCAGCAGATTCTCCTTCGGACATATTGTGTTCGGACTCTTCACTCCTCGAGTTGTCGCCTGATGAGCTTTCTGGACGGTCGCTGGGGAATTGGTCTGGAGGCTGCCTGGCTACTGGGTGATCTGATGCTTCTTCGTCGTCTTGTTCCTTCTTAGGTGTCCTGACAGGTATGCTGTCTTTCTTTGGTGGTGGCACCGGTGCCTTTCCTTTACTGGGGCTGGGGGGAAATAGTCCAGCAAGCCTGATTGCTGCCTTTGTTAATTCATCAGTCGATTTGCTAAAGGTCTGCTTGGCCAAGTTTCGCACTGGTTGTCTTTCTGCTTCGTCAATCAAGAAGTAGCTCTTTGGCCCGCTCTGTTTCTTTGGTTGCCTTTTCTTGGTAAGGCCTTCCCGTGGGACCTGCTTCCCACTTCGCATCTGCAGTGACTCAATGGTCTCGTGTTGGTGGAGCCGAACCTCCCGTGGTTCTGCCGCTCCGCAATGCTAGCTTCTGTTGTTGGACTTTCGTATGTTGATCAGACCAGGTCCCTGCAGGTTTCTTAACCCCTTGCTGTGGCTAAAAAAAGTGTAACATGTTCGGGCTAGGCCCTAGTCATGGGGCGGTACGATAGGAGCGGATGCCTTCTCGGTCAACAAGAAGAGAGCGTTGCTAATCAAAGGAGTCTTCGAACCGGGTGTAATAGGAGATCAAAGAAGTAACCGTTCAACCAAGTATATTAAGAATACTGTCTGTCAAAGTCTCCTGTTTCCATTATAGAAATCAGTGGTCTTTAAATACAACTTATTACTCATCTCCAGCATGAGTGATATTTCAAAACAAGGTGTATATCAACCGATAGTATACGAAACAATACAAGTATCAAACAATACTGTGAAACTAAACATAAAACATTGCGTGTATCAACTGATAGCACATGAAACAATTCAAGTATCAAACGATACCGTAAAACCACACATAAAACACTGTGTGTATCAACCGATAGCACACGAAACAATTCAAGTATCAAACGATACCATGAAACCAAACATAAAACAACCTAGTACCCGTACCGGTTACAGGAAGGATGACAAGGAAAGGTTTTCCTAGGCATGGCCAAGCAAACGCACAAAGGTTTTTCACACCATCTTGCCAAGTCCTTAAAGGAGATTGATTTATACACTATTAGAGAATTAGATTATAGAGATTCGGTCCAAACTCTTGGAGAGTGGAGCTCGTGTTACAAATAAGATGAACTTGCATAGGGTAATGGGCATATCATGTGATCATTGGCAAAAGATCACGCGTTCGATCCCAGGGGCCGCTGAAGTATATGGAGAATGAGTTGATTTCTACCAATACGACATAGACACAAAACTCTCCTGTACGCCACCATGGAAGGTCGCCGACCGCGGGGTTTTCGCTGAGTCTTCAAGAGTGAACTCACAGCTATCCCGACGAGTTAGTATGAACAAAATCGGTCTGTCCTTGGTTGTGGAGATAAACGCATGCAAAGACCAGGCCTGATGAGGGGACGATGCCCCAGAGGCAATCGTTCGCCCACGCCCCAAGACATGATAAGGTAATGTCAGATGAGGGCCTACCGCGGGAGAAATCAACCCTGAGCGCAACAAGGCCAAATCGCCATTGGCGCGATAAGACAGGGACATGCTTCCTGCAGGTTGACACAGACGAATGAGGAATCCGTCTCTATTGATAAGTCTGTCATTGGAGCTGATCACTTCCTATGCAGAGATAGAACCAGTAACCACTTGTCACGGTGAAAGGGTTCGAGTGGCTACGGTTAAAACAGACACAGTGAGGAGAGGGGTGGAACACCCTCCCCATAGTCCGAAAGAATCAGAGTCAAGTGGGGTAAAGGTTCTCAGGTCTACGAAGTTCGCATATAGGAAAGTGGGACGAGTAGATCGGCCGCGAACACCCTGATGCGGAATATCAATATCGAGGTGCCTTCCATGCTTGCTAAAAGAATCATCAGCAACAGAGAAGAGAACTTATTAATATATTCATTCTACGATACAATTCTACACTTCCCCTTAACATCTTAAGTGAGCCTTCACAGAAATCACTTCATCACGTATCAGGCCTTAGTACAGACTCGCTTGTCCTTAGAGTCGGCTACAGCCTAACACTACGTTTGTGCCATCTACTGCTGGTGAGGGGAGTTCTGAGTTTTTGGGCTCGGAGGCTTCACTGACCGTGGTGGCCTTATTGTGGCCGGAATCAATAGATTTGGAGACTGTGTCCTTGGGGTATTGTGCATTAAAGGTGGCCACGGTTCTGGATGCGGACATGGACTTGGGTGGTGGTAAAACTAGTGAGGCCATGGGCCTAGGGGACAACAAGCATGCTGAGGAAGTAGTTGGAGATGTGGACGGTGTGGTGGGATCATTCCAGGCCCCTGAACCCTTTAGGGTTGAGGCCATGGAGGGTAGGGGAGTGAAAGGGAAGGGGAAGAGGAGAGATAGGGTGGTCAAGGAGAATAGAGGCAGCAAGGCGGAGGCTGGTGTGCTGGTGGGTGCATTGCCAGGGCGTGTAGCAAGACCGAAGCCAAAGTCTAGGTTCTTTCCTGTGTAGAGGGTAGAGGAGTTGTCTGCGGGGATTCAATGTTCATTAGTGCCCTTGCTGTTGTTGGTGCCACACTCTGTGGGTATCATGCAGGCCATGCTTGATGCTTTGGTGGAAGTGGAGGGGGGGCAGGCAGTGCCAGCACTAGAGGGGATGGATGTTGATTCCATGCCCCTGGTCTTGTTGGATATGGAAGAGAGGATGGCGAGGGCGGAGGGGTTGATCTTAGACCTCCGAGAGGATTGTGATATCCTCCATGACCGGTGTGAGACGATGGAGACCAAGAGGCGGGATTTGGAGCCAAAGCCGTAGATGCCGGTGATTGTGCGGCCCAGGAAGGTAGCGTCGACTGCCCCGGCTATCGTGCGGCTGGTTGCCCCAGCCAATTCAGAGGTTGTTGATGCCCCCGCCAGGGGTCCAGTGCCTGGTGATGCCTGTTGCAACTTTTGCAGGGGTGTATACCTGAAGGGCAAGAAGTGCCACAAGGTGTCGAGGCATATTGTGGGAAAGCCCTTATATGCTATGAGGCCAGAGAAGAGGATTTTGTTTGCCAATATTGCTAATAAGGGGAAGGTCTTATCGGGAGATGGCTTTTTAACCGTTGGGCCTGGGTGGGTGGCCAAAAAGGGCTTCAGGGTGGGGGCACTCACAGAGCAAAACTGTAAGGTCAATCTTAATTGTCAGCAAAAGAGGAACGTTATGGGTGGGTTCCTAGGGGGTGTGAAGTCGGAGATGGTCCGGAACCAGCTCAATAAGGCCCTGTCAGACCTCAATGTAGCAAACCTTCTCTTTGCCAAGACTGCGGTCACGAGGTTCGGTGACTTGCACCCAGTCATGGCCAATGCAGTGGCGACAGGCCTGGTGGGGTACTTTCTGGTGCCAAGGGAGGTGGCCGAGGAGATGGGTATGGGCAGGTGGGAATTCAGGCTAGATACCCCAAAGATTGAGCCCTTTATTGGTGGTGTTCCGCTGGAGAAAGCGCTGGGGCGGAAGTGGGAGGTCGATAACTGGGTGGGGGAGATGGACAGGATGGCTGTTGATGTAGAGATAAGCAACCCAGGGGTGCATGTTGTGGCGAGGCCAGCATGGGCTAGTAAGCTTGGTGCTCTCCAGGCCCGAGGTGTTGTGTCAGCTGGTTTGATGCTGGTTGTGGAGAAGATGGCAGAGGTGGTCAGAATGCTGGGCCAGGTACAGCTGATGTTGTGTGTGGCAGGTAGGCAGCGTATGATGAAAGTGTTCCTGGAGGAGCACCTGGCGATGGTTTGTGATAGGTACCTTGTGGTTGGGTACCAACTGGACGAGTGCAAGGCTACTGCAGTGTGCTACTGGTGTGAGGGGTCACACACGTCAGCCTCATATGAGTGCTGGGTCGGGGGATACGGGAAGGTGAATACTGCCTGCTCGCACGTCTAGAAGAAGTGTTGGCTGTATGATAGGGTAGACCACTTTACTGGTATCCCTGGCTGCTCTGCGATCTGTGGTTGCATGTTCTTGACTGGTGTATTAGGGTTGGCAATGCCGGTAATTGTGGACAACACTTCGGTAACCGGCATTACGGATAAGTCCTGCAATCGGTTAGTTGCCAGTAAGAAGGGGCTGAGAAAGACCCTAGTAGCAGACATCGTGGTTGCGGTAAAGGAGGCTGGTGTTGAGCTGATTATGCTGCAGGAGAACATGGGGAAGGAAAGAGGGAACAATATCGCCCTTCCTGCGCACATTAAGGACTCAGAGATAGGCTTTTTGCTAGAGCTTGGGAACTGTGAAGCATCAGGGTGCCGATCATGAGGGTCAACATCAGTGCCAGTAATGTGGGGGCCTCCGAGGGGAACAGGAGGTTGGTGTTTGATGTTTTTTCCTATGTTGATGTTGTGTTTATGTTGGACCCCCCAGTGGGGTCGAGTGTGGTAGATGAGGAGTACTTTGTACGTATGGTTGGGGTGAAGGATGTTGAAGTTTAGGTAAGCGGTAGCTTGATTGGGTTCATGAGTGTGATTAGGAGGGGTGAGTGGTATGCTGCGGTAGGTATCCCAAGGTGTAAGGGTAGTATAGTTAGGATTGCAGGATGTATGTCTGGCCAGATGGGCAAGGTGCGAACGTTATGCGGAAGGTCGAGGAGCTGTGCGGGCTGGTCAATCATGTGATAGGTGATATCAATGGAGGGCACAGGAAGTGGGGTTCATTGGCAGATACGGTGGAGAATAGCCAAGGGATGGCTATGTTGCGTGGTTTCATCGAGACCTTTAAGTTTGCGCAGCGAGTGGGAGTGATGTTCAGAGGGGTTTCAGTGATCGACATTTATGCGTCGAGGCGCAATTTGCTGAAATGGCTGACTTTGGACTGAGTGGGGTTGCAACATAGTATGATGGTAGTGAGAGTGCATGCTGACATTGAGTTGACATACATGCCTGCCTGAAGGTTGGTTGACTAGGGGCTGTGGGGAAGGCGGTGGACGATGTGAAGAACAGGTCTGGTGAGGAGGTATGGGGCAGGATGATTGGTGTGATGAAAAGGTGGCCGCGGATGGGTAGGGTAGTGACGAGATGTATGTGGTGGGGGCCAGCTTCGGAGAGAGCCCTTGGGGACATGCAGAGGTTGCGGAGACTCATGAGGGAGGACAGGGGTTGGAAGAAGGCCTTTACGCTGTGCCGACAGGTGTTCAGGGGTATGCTAATCGATGCAAGATATATCGGGGAAAAGGGAAGTTAGCGAAGATGAAGGACCCGAAGGTGTGCAGGTTAATTTGACAAGTTGAGCCGCACTATGTAGTGCCCACAATGAGGAGACCGAGTGGGTCTTTTGCGGTTGCGCATGAGGATATCTCTGAGATAGTTGCTGCGCAGTTGGGGCCTGGAGCCATGGGATGATTGCGTGTGCGATCTCTATGTGGATAGTAAAGGTGTCCGGGAGGCCCTGCTGGATTCACTGGGCAATACTGCTGCAGGCCTAGATGAGATGAGCTACCTGTTTGTGAGATTTTGGCACCGGTGGCACCTGGAGGGGTGTAGGTGGGTGGTGGAACATGGGCTGATAGTTGCATTCCCAAAATAGCACAAGGTGGTTGCAGTATTGTTCTGAAAAGTTGGGAAGCCCAACCATGCAGTTGTGAAGTTATGGAGTATGATCCTGGTACTCCTGGTCATGGCCAAGGTATACAAGTGTGTTATATTGGCCCAGCTCAGTGCTGATATCCACCTCGGGGAGATGCAATTCGGGCCGTAGACAGGAGGGGGGTGCACGACTGCATGGGTCTTGTGCAAGACTTTGTAGCGTACAATGAGGACAAGAAGGTAGCAATGTTGTCAGCAGACATCGGAGTCGGGTTCGATAACATTTGCCCTGACTTGTTGGCAGACTTGCTTGTCGTAAGGAGTGTGGGCGGGCAGCAGGCAGCATGGGTAAGCAGGTGGTGTCGACACTGGAGGATTTACTTCTGGTTCAACGAGTGTGTATCAAGGTTCTTCAATGTAACTAAAGGGATTCCCCAGGGGTCTCCGCTGTTCCTCTTCTTATTTGAGGCGTTTGTAGCAGGTATTATGACACCGAGGGTCCGATATTCACCATCGATTAGACGTGTTGTCCTGAGCTATGTGGATGACATGCAGATACCAGTTGCAGTAGACACAGAGGCGATGGCTGCTAGGGTTCTAGTGGAGACCTTCACGGACTGTGCCAGGATTGCAGGACCGAGGGGTATGGGGTTCGTGCCGCTGAAGACTGTGTGGGTCATGAGAGGCTAATTAAGGTTATGCAGGTGCATGGCAATGATACGCTTAGGTCATTGTTTAGGATGCCACTGAAGGTGCCCAATGTTGCACTGTCGATAGAGCGTGGTGTGACCCCGGTCGGCGTCAGAGGATCGTACGTCCATCGGCAGTGCTATGCCCCGATGGCTAAATACCAGTATGGCAAGGACAAGCCCTAGTTTAGTGCAGCGTGCTGTGATTGGGGGGATGAGGATGGGAGTGCGGTGATTGTGCAGTTAGATGTGGACATTGAGAGGATGCTGATCGTAGAGTGTCACTGTGATCAGGAGGTTGCCGTGGTGCGGTATAAAGAGATTGGGAGTGGTGGCGGCCTGGTTGCCTTCATGGATTGGTTAAAGGAGGCCACTGAGTGTGGTGCTGCAAGGGCAATCTGGAAGGGAAGGATACGGGTTGTTAGAGGGAGTAGGGCGTTGGGTGGCGGCCTGTCGATTATGGAGGTTGAGATGATGGAGGTCCTGTGCGCATTAGAGGACATGGCAGCAATGGGGGCGGGGGAAATTGCGGTGTTCACTGACTCCGAGAGTGCCCTGCAGATGGTTAAGGGGTTGAGGAATGAGGGGGACAGGGCGGAAATTTGGCAGGCATGTGCCAAGGTGCTTTGCCGGTTGGAGGTTGTCTGTTTGTAGTGGGTACTTGGTCACTCAGGTGTTGAGTGGAATGTGGTTGGGGACAGGAAGGCAAGAATGGCTGTTGGGGGGTGGATTCCTATGGGATGGGATTTTGGGCTCAGGGTGGTGCAGAGCGCAGAGGAGAGGATGATGAAGGAATGGGCAGGATGGGGCCAGAAGAAAGTGCACCCACCATATGCTGGGCGCCTGAGGGAATTTGTGACGTGTTCACACCTAGGGTGCTAATCTTGCTTCGAGTACAATAGAAACAGGTGGCCTGCTTGCTGCGCAAAAGGCGAGAGCTGTGTAAACTAAAGAAGGCTCTGAAAGGGCATAATAGGAGATCAAGAAGTAACTGTTCAACCAAGTATATTAAAGATACTGTCAGTCGAAGTCTGCTGTTTCTATCGTGCAATCAGCGGTGTCTAAATACAGGTTCACACTCATCTCCAGTATGAGCAATAACATAAAACACGCAAAGTATCTAGCGATACCTTTGAAACATAACAAGTATCAAACGATACTATCAAATCAAAGATAAAATATTCAAAGTATCAAGCAATACCTTTGAAACATAACAAGTATCAAACGATACTGTAAAACAAAACATAAAACATAAACTAGTACCTGTACTGGTTACATTCCCCAAAACAAAGCAACTGTTTAATCCAAAACAAAACTAATAATCCAGAAAATCAAAATTCTTAAAGAAATCCTCCGCGCCATAACCTTCCTCCTCAAGGAAATCATCACCCAACATGTAATCAGATGACAAACAAGAAGCGCAAACTACAACTTCAACAAAAAAATGACTCTCATACCAGGGTGTGTCACAGTAGTCCTGCACTCCGACATTGTCCTCCCAGGTCACTCGCACTATCCCACACTCTTCAGAGTAAGAGCCGTAAATTTTAGAGAAATATTCGGATAATGGGATAGTACCGCGGTTCACTGAGGGTCCCACAAGCTCATAGCGCTGCCCCACACTAAGTTCCACATAGTTTGACATCGTTGTGGTATTGGATGGAGAGGTGTTAGGTTCTATAAGTAGTAGTCAAGTGCTGCGTCCTCCATTGCTTTGTCCTTCTCACTGGCGGATTCGAATTCACTATCAAAGTAACCAGCCCAGAAGCCTTCCTTTGCTGGTCCTTCATCGATTTCTTCCCATAACCGGTCGGTATCAGGCATCTCTGGTGACCAGTACCTCATGGTTGGCCTGGCAATTCCTATCGAGATCTGTCCAATAGTTGGTAGTGGTCCTTCCTTCTTGTGTTCTCACCATTCCTTCACTAGTTCCATGCTGTATTTGAGACCTTCCAGAGGTTCCCAACTGTCATCACTTCATGGATATCCTTTCCACTTCAGTAGGAATTCATTATCATTGTATCGCTTTCGGTGGTCCAAGATTTTTGCAACTTCTCACCCTTGGTTTTCTTTTATTGGCAGTGGGGTAGGTCGAGTGTGGGCAAGTCCAGGAAATCTTTGGTTGTCGTTGCGGTGGTAGCATTTTACTGAGGTAGAGTAAAAGACACCAGTGTCCTCCCAATAGGTTCGTCCGTCCAACTTGACTATGTAGTTCTTGGTAAACTTATCGAATTCTAGTACTTTGAATGGTCCTCGCCAGCAAGTCTTTAGCGTCTTGCTTCTCCCAGACGTCGATGCAAAGAGTGCTGAATATACCAGGACCAATTCTCCAAGCACTATAGGTGTAGCGGGGGCACCCCTAGGAAGATGGATCCCATGGTTGCGACCACACCGAACAACTTCAAACTTATTGCCAAAAGTTCACCCAGATGTAAGAGTAAAGTAACAGTAAAACTTAATATCGTTAAGCTGGATGCTTCACTCAATTAAGGTCTCGAGAGGATTGATTGTGGGAGTAGGAGAGTTCTCGCATAGACTTTCAGTTAGTTTTATCTTATGCCAGAAACTCGCGCATCAGCTTACTCCAACCATTCGAGTACACCCTTCTCCGCTATGGGTGGTCCGAGACGTCTCCTGGCACACCTTTCGGGCATGCATGTGTCGACACACTCTAGTCGGAGTTCACCTTATGCGGCTATTGTTTCTGCGGTGCCTTTCCATTTTACC